>JAYMSP010004364.1:0-16444 GCA_036897095.1 Plantago elongata
AAGTCAAATATGATCCAACACTACCAACAACAACAAGTCCAGCCACGACGTAGCTGCTACACACGTGCTTACATTGACGGAGAGCGAGAAGATTGTGCCGTTTGCTTGGAGCGACTACTTCGGTGTTCGTCCAACATATGCAAAGTATTTTCGACGTAGATTCATAATGGAGAGACCGTTGTTCGAACATGTGGTTGGAGGTGTGTTGCGTCAAGATGATTACTTTGTATGCAGACCAGATGCTACTGGACGGCAAGGGTTAACCACACTACAAAAATGTATCGCCGCGATTCGCATGCTCGCTTATGGGGCATCTGCCGACTCGGTTGATGAGTATTGTCGGCTTGGTGAAAGCACGAGTCTTGAGTGCTTACATCTCTTTTGTGACGTCGTTGTTGCTGACTTCGGTCCAACATACATGCGCAGGATCAATGAAGAAGATTTACGAAGGTTGTTAGCAATCAACGGTGCACGAGGGTTTGTGGGCATGCTTGGGAGTATCGACTGTATGCACTGTACATGAAAAATCTGTCCGAAAGCGTGGCACGGTCTGTATTGATCAATTGAGATAATCGATCAATTTCATCGAAGGAGATAATCGATCGATCAATTTCTTCAATGGCGAAATCGAAATCAGGAATTGCTGAAATCTGTATCGATCTATTATCTCCATCTCTATCGATCAAAACGGCAAAATCGATCGATTTGATCGATCATAGAGTCTATTAGAATGACTCCAGTGGGAGAATATGGAGATTGCATATGTAGAATATTTAAACTTCACTTTTAAGATTAATATATATATATATAGCTTCTTGCCTGAGCTACTTACTTTTGTAGAAATGTACATATGCCTGGCATGAGTTTTCTGCTGGGAGTTCATTCCTCCACTACAAAGTATTCCTCTTTTGCATGAAGTAATTTACAGATTATAGTTTTTCGTTTCTTGTTGGCATCACTCTGTGTTGTCTGGAAAAGTTTCAGTGTGCCATATCAATTCCTATTTAAGTTTGAGTTCAGTAACATGTATAGCAATACATAGTGTCATCTTCTATAGGATCGTACCTCTGCATCCTTGATTCCTCTTGATAACAATTGCAGGAAGTATTTATGAACCATGGGGAACAGATTGAATATTCATTCAGGGATATTGCGGGACTATTCATTGCAAATCTAAGAAATGCAAAGGACTGAGGTCACTCTGTAATTTGGCTTAAGCATAATTATTCCTTGCTTTGGCATACTTAGGGTAGAGTAGTTAATTATTCAAAAGGCGACACTTTGCTTTTTCTTTTCTTTTTGTTAACGCTAATCACTGTGTTTATAATGTAGCAGGATCATCTCCAATTCAACAATAAATATTCTCAAGTTCCCACATGTTAACTGGAAAAACAAATTATTTAGTGAAATCTAAAAATAATGGCATTACCTTAATATGCAAATGGCATTAGTAAAATAATGTGATATATGCTAATGTGAGTATGAATTTAGTTTGAAGATGGAGTTGAGCGTGTGAAAAATGAACAAAATCGATAGTATATTGAAGCAGCAGGTGGTGTGTTTGGTTGTTGTAGTGAGATTTGGCGGTGTGAATTAGTTATAAGGGTTGTGTCGCGACATTGGGAGTAAAATGCGACATTTTGCTTGGGGTTTGGTGTTTGCCAACGCGTCTACATTTTTCCGCACAAGTAGTTTGAAATTGTATCGACACTAGACAACCAAACGAATATTCATTCAGACATCTTTTTCATTACTTTTTATTAATAATATTTCCTTCAGATTATTAACTCAACTAGTACTACAACGCTAAATTCTATTACTACTTTAATTCTTTTTGCCGCTTTGTTCTGAATATTCAACCGTACATATATGCGCACTCGCCATGGACTTCCCTACTTTATCTTTCTTTTTCACTTATTCCTTTTTTGGATTGTACAATGCACATGTTTAGTCTCTCGTGTCTTACCATTAGAGTCCAACCATATGATGTAAAAGAAACAACCCATATATAATCCATCTGCCTTTTTCTCTTCTCTTTTTAAACGAATGCCGGTATAAAGACGAGTTCAATTCAGAATTATATAGTATAGTTCAGTTTAATTTAGATGAGAAAAATAGAATTTAGGGGCTGATTGATATATAATTTGAATGGGCATTTAGATGAATTTTGGTGAAATTGTGTTTTGAATGAAATTAAAATGAGGGTATTTCAAGTGTATTTTAGGTCAAATCACTATTCATCGAGTCCAATAAATAGATTACAATTGGAAAACAAACAACCCCTTAAACTCTTCAACTCACTTTTAAATCAAGGTACTCCAAATCAAAAGTATCCTTAGAGATAATATAGGTAATCCGAAGAATAAAAGAATCCACCAAAGTGATCTTATAAGTCGGTCAATGATCTAGTCAGAATTATTTCAACATATCACAATTAGGATTGTATAGGGAAAAAAAGGGTTAATTAGGATTTTACCAGTAATAATTAATTGTGATAAATTTCTTGTGCAAGTGAAAGAATGATCACGAAGATCTAACGTATCCTGATCAATCCATAGAAATAGTGATTCCTAACGAAAGGATTGATTAAAAATATATATTGGAGTCTTGTTCTTATTACCTAATCAAAACACCTTTTTTTTTTATGGCACTAAAGCTTGTATTATCTGGCGTGGTCAACTCATTGGTCACTCATGAAAAATGCATTGTATTATCTGGCGTAGTCAACTCATTGGTCACTCATGAAAAATGCATGGAAGTTTCACTTCTTTATATTTATGTTCTAAATACATTATAAACAATATTGTATATTAGCATACTATCTTATCTTGTGTGGTATAAAAGGGTTAGTTTATCCATAAATAACAATCACTAGCCTCACGCATGGTCCATCGCAAATTAAGTTGAGTTAATCGAGATAATAAAGCACAACTCAGTTGGTAATACGTTTCACCTCCAACCAATAGGTTAGAAATTCGAGTTAATATTTAACCGTTTCAAAAAAAAAGTTGACTTAGTCAAGCTAAAATCACTTACAAACTACCCTCATAGTCGTCCACTCCAAGATATATCTCAGGAGCTCCACATGTCCGTGCGATTTTATATTAATAAGTTTAATGATTTAGAACTTTATTTTTAGAGAACTTTGATATGTTTTAATGATTTAGACCTTCTCATTAGTGGCCGACTCGCAACAAGTTAGCTAGCTCCACATTTAGGGCTACAGACTCATAGTATGCCTCTTGTTAGGTATTCGCCTCCCTTAACAGTCCTATTGGCTTAATGTCTCTTATAAATGCTCCAACATAATAGATTTATAATGCAATCATTCCATCTACACTTAACAAAGATATTCGTGGTACTCCCCTCAAGTACACAATTAGGTTATTATCTGGCCTGGCCAAATCAAGTCGGTTCAAGGATCTACCCTTTCGCCCCCATTTTATAGGTACTAGTGATGTTTACGGGAGGTATAACCTTATACGAACTTTAGGTAAGATTTGGCATTTCCCAATCATGAATGATGATCACATGTTGAGGAATGTAGAACACATTCTCATTCTGTGATATCCCATACTTTCATGTGCTATTATTCTTTCTTTGGGTAATTTCAAAATCAAATATGTGAAGTTTTGTGGCCAACACGATGAATTTTATAACAACAGAAAGCTTGTGACCCAAGTCACGAATTACCATGTCGATCAAAGTGTAGGGTGTTGCTAGATTAGTTATTGTGTTGTTATAAATTATATCAGAGTCATACCATCCTGATATCGGTAATGGGCACAAATACATCATCATCGGAGGCTAGACGATGATGTCGAACAAAATAAGTTGAGAATATTATGATCCTCCACAATCCCACTTCATATTAAGCAAGTGAAATAAATTGTGTCTAAGAGAGAGAGAGAGAGATTGATAAATGAGAAGAGGTGGGGAAAATAGTTCTTTCATGGTATCAGAGTCATGTGAGTCTCCGACGAGTATTGGTCATGTCTCTCCTCTTTTCCCTCAATAAATTTTGTGAAGAAAAGACAATTTTAGTATATCTTGACAGCAGGGGCGAAGCCATAATCTATTATTTAAGGGTGCGAATTATGCAATAAATTATAAACGGTGTACTTTCATATACATAAATCGGGTTGGGATCTATATAAAACGAAATTGCTTAGTAACTTAATAAATATTCAACATAGATTTCATCAATAATATATAAAAATCTATTATTAATCAAAACACTATATTCTCAAAGTTGTGCTTTTCATATTACAACAAAATTTATATCGTTAACTACACATGTTTTGATTAATAACATGAATAAATTCATTAATATTATAATTTTATTTTCTAAATAAGTTAATAATAATCTCTTGATAGACTTTGTGACAAACATACAATATTTTTTGTCTAAAAATTAATACAACATATAATAAGAGGGAGTAATTTCTTTATTGGATAAAAAATAATGGATGTAAATTTTGAAAATTTCAAATAGACTACATTTATATACTAAAAAAAAAAATCGAAACTCGGGGGTGCGGCCGCACCTATCCGCACCCCCCTCCCTTCGCCAATGCTTGACATCACATGTAGCCCGAGGAAAATGGAGTTTTCCGGAGATTCAGCCTTTGGATCATCACGAAATTTGACATAAGCAAGATAATGCGTGGAACTACAATCTGGACGGTGGAGATCGGAATCAAATCAGGTTTAATAGGTCAAACTGCGTTCTCAGTTAAGTAAGAGATTGCTGAAAATTATGATTCGATCTCATATGATATTTTGCCAGGTAATCTCACATCTTTCCCCTCACTGTAATCAATGTGATTGTCCTTGCCTATATCTCTTTTGTATCTTTTCTTCCCTTTATCTTCCGCTGCGGAACTCCCATATGCATAACCTCACATTCGATATATTCACATATATACAGAACCTCACGTTCGTATACCTCTTTCGAGTTCTCCCCTGATCGAACAGTCCACTGCTGTCAATCCCCTCCCGTGTCCGAACAATTTTATTTAATCTGTCGAACTTCTCCTCTGATCGAACAACCCACTGTTGTCGATCCCCTTCCACGTTCGAACAGTTTCTTCAATCTGTCGAACTTCTCTTCTGATCGAATAACCCACAATTGTCGATCCCCTTCCGTGTTTGAACAGTTTTCTTCAATATGTTGAACTTTCTTCTATCCTTTTGCAATTGCCCGCAATCTTCGTTCTCCTGTCCAGCGATCGTCCCAGCCTGTTCGATCTTCATCGACCGCCTCTGCAATTGCTCGCGATCGTCGATCACCTTGTTGTCCGACCAGGTCTTCTTCTTTTAATTACGCAGTGAATTTCTCTTCTTCTTATGCAGTTGAGCTGTTTTTTCTCCTACAGTCTATTTCTGCGTTTTCTCCACGCGTCATCGATTTACTCAAGCAACTATCTCCGTTGTGTTTTGAGATCAGGTTAAGCTCCCTAAGTCGCATGTCTTAATCAAAAGGGTTCACCTCATCCCCAGATCAACCTAACACGCCGCCAGGCCATCACACATAGCTTTCTAGTTCGAAGATCCTTTTGTGGTTAGAGTTCGAGAGTTTTTTGTTCCATCTCCAGTCGTTCGAGCTAGTTGTCTGAAGCTCTTGCTCCGCTGTATCATAGACTATTGTGGTCACATGTTGACCCCTCTTTGCCTACTCAGGACTATCTCTATGTGATCACTTATTGATCCTTCTTTTTCCACCTCTGTGTGGTCAATAAATTCTCTCCTATTTTGGATGTCTCTCTATGTCTGCTCTGGGTGAACTTCTTCCATCCGACTCTTGCAGAATCAAACACCTCACTAGAGTAGGGTACAATATTTGGGTCCTTGTTGCCCATAACCAATTACCCATGGTATTGTCCATCGTTCGGTCATACTTTTTACCCCGTCTGCTCTCGTACAACATCAACATAGAACGTCATGGATGAAATATGTTGATTCTTAAATATGAGTCGATTTTTCACCAAATGACTTCCACAAGTATTGTTTGACGCTTTTTAGAGGGATTTTTTTAAAAATATACCGTATAGTGAGACACGTTCATTTTATATACTGCACAATGACTATGTATTTTTTGTACCTTACAATAGCTACTTGTTTAGAAGATATACTTCAGTCATTTTTTTTTTCCGATTTTGTGATTAATTACACACACATGGGGTATCTCACGCACTCGACATAATAACTTTATATTTTTTGAATTTCTCTTTTTGATTTTTCTTTCAAAATAATTTTTGAGATTGAATCACGATATGACATGTGTCAAGCGCTTGAGATACTTTCGACACTTGAGGCACTTCCGACGTGTGAATTACCCCCGACACGTGTAACAAATCACCAAATCGAAGCAAAAAAATGACTGGGGTATAACTTATGGACAAGTAGTCATTGTTGAGGTATACAACAAATACATAATCATTGTATAGTATATAAAATGGATGTATCTCACTCTACGATATATTTTAAAATATTTTCCTGTTTTTAGGACATTCTCAACGTTCATCAAACTCCCGTTTTGATTAAGGGAGAGTGTTAGAAGTATAAGTAGATTATGACTCCCTAATGTTAGTACTTAGAAATATTATTAAATTAGACTTCCTTATTATATCTAACTATATATACTTATACTAAACAATATAATAAGTCTCTTATTGTCCTGTTAAAGTGCCATTAGACTTTTAAAAGTGTCGTTTGACTTTTACAATTTATTTAACATTTTTTTCTCTATTTACAACAATAAACATAAGTCTTTAATGGTCATGTTAAAGTGTCATTTCACTCGTTCACTATTGCACTTTGTTTAGCACTTATTCTCTATTTTCCAGCAACCGGCTACTAAAAAACGTTATTTTAAATTTTCTCCGCTCACAACACTCCTTCAGAGTTTTTACAGATGCAATTCAAAATATATTTTCTAAAAGAATTGAAAACACTTTAAAACATGGTGAATAAGATTAGTCTAGGTCAACGTTTGTGGCTGTTGATTGGGTTCAGGCAAAGAAATCAAGCTAGAATTGTTTAGGTGATGTCAATGGCTTCTGGGTAGTCTTGGACTTTTCATTTTTGGGTGTGTACGTACCCATTAACAAGACTTAAAGCATTCCATGCTTATGTATTTCATTTTTGCACATAAGTATTTTTTCCGTCGTTCTATTAAAATATTTACGATTATATTTATCTCGCATAACTCCTTAAACTACTAAATGAAGGAGACACCTCACACCTTATAAAAAATAGTAAAACATCTACATTTACATACAAATTATTCATTTTAAGTTGGTCTAAGCCAACTTTCTCAACAAATAAAGTGAAGAGATTCTTTCACTTATGGGTTGGAAATATTCCAAATTCTGCTACTTTTCAAATTATAACCTTTGTACACAAATGTATAGAATTGTTTTGCATTTATCCATTTAAAATACTAATGTATCATGAAATATAATATGTAAGTTTGTTCGTAGTTTAAATTCGATTAACTTTATAAAATTTATATATATATACATATATATATATATATATATATACACACACACACACGGGGATGAAAAGAGGTGAATAAAGTAGTTATTTCACGTACACTTTACTCTTTAAGTTGGAATGATACATTTTGAGTAGTTTGAAAAAATAAATTTATGAAGGCTCTGAATTAGAAAAGAAATATTATGTCAACAAGAAGTATGATAATCACTCCGATAAAATGGTCGATTCACAGTGGATCAGAGACCAATTTGGGATGAATAATTCAATTATACTTGGTGACTGAAAATGCAGGGAATTGAGGTGTCAACCAAGATACATACATACCCAGTAGGCCTAGCATAAGCACGTACATCATCCAAGTAAGTCAATTGATGGTACGCCTAATCCCACATTGATTAATCATGATTAGCTAGGCTAATACGAAGTACAATCGTGCAAGTTAAGTTACGGTATTTGAAGGGAAATTAACCCAAGTCAACAAATTACATAAGCAATTGCGATCAGTAAGGGGACCTCGTAGGTCGATTTGAGTTGATTTGAGCTTGTAAAGTAACCTTTGAATTATTCCAATAAACTTAGTTAACTAGATACTAACATCCAGGCTTGTTAGCTCATTTCCATGCATAATTACAAGTTTTCGCTAATTTTCTTTTGACTTTGTTCGAGCTCAATGGTTTTATGAGACTATTTGGACATTTGTCCGACATAAATATTACTTATCCCGTCTCAAGAATAGTTTACACCTTAATTTGTGAGTACATCACATAAATTTTTCTTTTTATAAAATTTATTACAACTCAAGATAATATGCATTGTAGTATTATATTAATACATAGTTTGCTGCGTTGCATCATTATATTAACACAATATTTACGGGGTTACAATATTTTATCAGTGCATGTTGGATTTTTTTTTGATAATACTTAATTTTAAAGAAATTTTGATTAAAATTATCTCTTAATTTGTTATTATGAAACCTTTTCAGTTGTAACTATATCTAAATTAACTTTTAACTATAAATATAAAACGTATAGTTATAAGTTTAAGTTCTTTATATAATGAAACTATACTATAACTTTTATTTTACTAATAGCCAGGGAGTGATGATATTATATCTGAATACCAATTGCCTAAATCAACTATTGAATAATCTACTATTTTTGCTAAACTGAAAATGTCGGCAGTGCTAAAGCAGTAAACTAAACAAACAGCTACACCTCAACCGCCAATTATACTCGTATTAAAAATATCTTTTTATAATTATACTACTACAATGCTATACAGTATACCGATCAATTAGTCATGGCTGACTCTTTAAGATGTATTCGAGTGGTTTCCAATTACCGTACGGTTAGAATATACATCCGACAATCTAGTACCTAACACACAAGCTTATGTTAATTAATTAATTCATTGACCAAATGGTTTATAAATTTACAGTCTTACGTACGTGGTAAAAAAATGGATGAATATTTAAGCTAAAGAAACAGTGCCCAAAGCATATTAAGGTGTGGTAAAATCCGCGAGCAAGAGGGAAGGGGTCATATATTTTCGGTCGAATTGGCTTTAAACAAACATGACTTAGATTTAAATGTCAATCAAGATGAATAAATGAAGCTCGGTCCTAAAGACTTAAAAAGAGAAAAATGGTGCAGGTTCATTTATATTACTTGTATGGGAATTAAATACTCTCATATTTATTTGAAGAGGTTTATGGAACAAGACTCCGGATAATAGAGACTTGTCGGCCCTATTAAATCGTGGTATGTGAATGTCATAATATAATGGCACATCTATCATACTCTTTTCAGTAATAAGTTCCTTTATAATAGTACCGTCCGAAGGTGGAGAAGTCGGTATTCTTCGGAGTTTGACCACTAAGGCCGCTTTCATGTATTGATGGACTAAGTCTATCATTGGTCTTCCGGTGGAGTTTATGTATCAGACCTCTTGATGCAAGGTCTGTCTGCCTTGATTTTTTTTGAATGAATATGCCTTACTCACATCTAACTCTAGGGAGGGGGGTCCTTTTGTCTTACTAGAGGGAGTCCGATCTTCAAGAACTGAGACTCTCGATCGTCTAGAATCGTCCAAGTCTGTTATCTGTCCGATCTTAGCACCCACATTCAAGATTTTCATTTAATGAGTTATTTAGTGGCAAAATAGATTTTTGGCCACATCGATTAATCTCTAAAGAAGGCTTCTATATGAGTTGCACAACTCAATAATATATTAAAGTGTACAACTTACAAAACATGAAGCTAAACTCCTCTCTTGAATTCTGGAGCATTTAGAAGTTTGAAGGTGTCCCTCGTCACTTATAAACTAGTTATAATCTTCTTTCGTTCTATCACATTTATCAGTCGGTTAAAGTTATTATACTTTGATTTCTTTGTCACAATATTTTGATTTGGATTTGGAAATTTGGGAATATTCACTTGTTGTTTTGTATGTTGTGAAGAAGATCGAAAGTTTGAAAAAGTGGCGATTCACACTGGCAAGATGGAAAAGTGCAAAAAGGCAATAAATATACCTCGGCATTCAAAGGTCATTCCACGTGCTCTCACCACCCCTAATACCCCCAAATCCACCCTGCATATCGACTGTATATATACACAATACAAGCAGCAGCCATTAACACCCATCTATCACATTACATACCACCTATTTTCTCACACATTTCACTCTCACCAATTCATCTCATTTCTCACTCTCTCTCTTTCAAACCCATAAAACTCTCTGTTTGATTCATTCTCCGTACTACCCATAAAAATCGGACCTTTCCATTTTTTTACCAATTTTTCCATTCATTAAGGTATTTTCTTTGACTGCTTCTCTTTTCCCTTTCATTTTTAGTTTTCAAAATTCTTACTTTCATTGAGCTTCTGCTAATTAATCTTCATGTGAGCTGCTATTTGGCTAATAATCTTCTCTACTGAAATGGTTTGTCAAACTATTCTTGCTTGTTTGTTCTTTTTCGCTTCTTTCTCTCCTCTGTTTTTTGTTTAATTCAATTGCTTCACCGGAAAGTAGTAATTGCATTGGAAGTTTCGAACATTGTTAAAACTGGTAATCTGAGCTTTGCAGAACATTTTCGACGTAATTACCAATAAACCGAGGTCAATTTTCGGGCTTTGCACAACATTGTTAAGGTTGTAGTAATATTTTGGGCTTTTCTTTTCGATGAATTGTTCTTGATTGGTTTTCTGATAATAAAATTAGATTCGATTGTTTTGTTAGTTAGCTAGTACTAAATGGGTGTTTAAGCTTTCAAGATGCAATCTTTCATGTTTGTTATTATTTAGTTAGCTAGTACTAAATGAATTGATTCATCTGGTTTTCAGTTTTTGGTTAGCTTTTGTGATGATTTTGTTTAGAATTCATCTCATTTTGAAGTGATTCTTTTGTACTGACAGTTGAACTTGCATGGGGATAACTTGTTCATGTCCGTTTGCGGCTTTCTGTGACTTTGAAAATGGTTTCGAATCTGTACTTCTAAAATCGATCAGCCTTGGAGATAATGAGGAGAAAACGCTTGTTCGATCTAATAGCCTAAAGGACGACGATTCCGAACCCATGATATTGCAATCATCAGGTTCTGGTAAATTTACAATGGAAGGATCTGCCAGATTGAGGTCTAGGAAAAATCAACTTTTGAGATTCTCCCAAGAGAACAAATGTCCGAGTCCATTGTCTAGATCGGGCAGCTTGACAATGGGAGTCCCGAATTCACCAATGTCGAATAAATCGAATCCAAATAGTCCCATACACGATGCTGCTATAAAGCTCCAGAAGGTATATAAGAGCTTCAGGACTAGACGAAAGCTTGCTGATTGTGCTGTTGTAATCGAGCAGAGTTGGTGGAAGCTTTTAGATTTTGCAGAACTCAAACATAGCTCCATTTCATTCTTTGATCTCGAGAAACATGAGACTGCTATGTCACGCTGGTCTAGAGCAAGAACCAGGGCTGCCAAGGTAAATTTCATGAAGAAACATTACATGCTGTCATATGAGTATTGTTTTTGTGAGATCTTGGTAATCTAAGTTAGTAAATGTTGCTTATTGCAGGTTGGAAAAGGCTTATCGAAAAATAGCAAAGCTCAGAAACTTGCTTTACAACATTGGCTTGAAGCTGTAAGTTTACCTGCTACTATTTTCGTGTTACACAAGTTCAATTCCTATTCGGGAAAAGAACATGTATGCTGATGTAATGATCTTTTTCTGAGCAGATTGATCCACGACATCGATATGGTCACAATCTACATTTCTATTACGTTAACTGGTTGAATTCTCAAAGCAAAGAGCCGTTCTTCTATTGGCTAGACATAGGAGAAGGCAGAGAGGTTAATCTTATTGAGAAATGCCCTCGTTTAAAGCTTCAGCAACAGTGCATCAAGTATCTTGGACCGGTGTGTTCCATTATCCCAAACGCTATCAAATTGTTTTACTTCTATTCTGAAACTTATATGCTAACTCATTGTCCATTTTTCGTTGCAGATGGAGAGAGAGCCTTATGAAGTTAGTGTGGAGAATGGGAAGCTCTCGTTCAAGCAATCAGGAGAGCTTCTTAACACTCCTGATGAACCAAAGGGCTCGAAGTGGATATTTGTGCTCAGCACCTCTAGGATCTTATATGTTGGGAAGAAAAAGAAAGGGTCATTTCAGCACTCGAGTTTCTTGGCTGGAGGAGCTACGTTGGCTGCTGGGAGGATAATTGCTAACAATGGCATGTTAAAGGTACTACTTTCGTATCTTTTGTCATACTCGGTGTTTGTTATAAAAATCTTACTGAGTTCTTAACAAAATCCTCTGTATTGATCTAAACAGGCAGTCTGGCCTCACAGTGGCCATTATCGACCAACATCGGAAAATTTTGAGGACTTCATAGCATTTCTCAGAGAGAACAATGTGGATCTCACTGATGTTAAGGTACTATGAGGCTTCATTTCTTGTTTTTCTTTTCATGTTTCTAATGTGATACATGAAACTTGAACGCACATGTCCTGAATAATTTTATCTATTGTTTCAGCTCGAACCAATCGATGAGGATGAAGATGATTCCGCTGGAAAGAAGGGAAGTGCTCACTTCAGAAGCAACTCATCTGAAGATGATTTGACAGACAAGACACAGTATGGTACTGAGGAAATGACTCCCGACAAATCTAGTTCAGGGGAAAAACAGACTCATAGCCTAAACACTCCCGAAGAGTTCAGTCGAAATCTGACTAACCTTCAAATACCAAGTAAAGATGACTTATTCAAACAGCTGAAGATTGAAAACGAAGGTGACATTTCAGAAACAAGAACCTTTTTTCTAGAATCACCTACAGATGGATATGAAACCCCAGAGGACACTTCGGCTTCCGACAGCAAGAATAACCTGTCCGAAGAACAAGAGGAGCTCATTCCAGAAGATTCCATTTTCCGAAGAATCAGTTCACACAAGGGCATGAAGTCTTTCCAACTAGGGAAACAACTATCGTGCAGGTGGAGCACAGGCGCAGGACCTCGAATTGGTTGCGTGAGAGACTACCCTTCAGGACTTCAGTGTCACGCGTTAGAACAAGTGAATCTCTCTCCGAGGAGTCAACGCCGGTTAAGGTTCGACTTCCCTTCTCGATCATCGACACCAAACAGCAGCAGCAGTCTATCCCGTGCCAGTAGTTCCAGAGTGTAATCCAAGAAAGTGAACTAGTGCAGTTCTTGAAACATAGTGAAGTAGAGGTGATTCTTTCAATTCATTGATTCATTTTTTGTGAATATCATCAAGATTACAATTAGGGATCGATTCAATATTCTTTAATTACAGGAATTGTTAGAACTTTTTTTTTTATAAAATTCTTTACAATGTAAACTAGTTTTGGTCTCATCCTGGCAGAAAAGGAAAGGGTGAACATTGTAAAATTTTTGTGGGTGATGATATTAAAATGCCCTTGCAATTGAAGATCAAAGATTCATTCAACTGTTGTGTACTTTGTGTCCAAAACTAGTAGCATAATGTATCTGTATTTGTAATAACAAATGGAACTTTTGTCTTTGATTAGGCTGTAGTGATAGATATATTGATTTGGTTGAAACATGTGGATAAAACCAGAATAAAGTCTTCACTCCACCAAATCTCCGCGTTTGAGTTCCTGAATAGGACTGACCTGTTCAATTATTTGGTGATTGAATCAATTCAACAAGCTAGCTTTCATTGTCAACTCGGTATATACATTAAACCAACTAGCCAACTACCTTCATTTTGTCATCATTTAACTTTACACTGGAAAAGAAGAAGAGAATGGCTTATTTTAATTAAACTATTATAGATAAGACTATAAAAGGAGGATACTTATTTGCAGGGGTTACCTCATAAAAAAGCACATTCTGTATGTTCTTACCTTAAAGTACTCCTTTCCTACCGAGTTGATTTTCCGGCAGGATCGAACATAAATTTTAATAAAAAATTAAATAAAATATAAGATATGGTGAGAAATTTAAAGAGAATTACATATATAAGCCACTAAACAACAACTCTTAAAAATAAATATAACGCTAAATAACTCTTACATATAAGTTCATTCTATTTTCTGGACCCTAAATCAACAATTGAGCGGACAAAACTATCCCTACAAATCGTTGTCTCTATTCAACTGCCATTTCTATCATTCGAAATTCAATTTTCCTCTCTCCCGATTCTTCTTCAACAAGCTTTCGATTCCTCTCTTTACTATTTTCCGGTCTAAAAAAATGACGGGATCAAGTAAATCCGTTGCAAACAAGGAAGAATTGAAGACGAAAAATCCCCAAAAATGATGTAAAAAAAGAAGAAACGAAACCGAAAATCCCCAAATCTGATAAATGTACGAAACTAATGAATGCTTATGTATAATTTTGGTTAGTTTCATGTTCAATGAGTGCTACACTCACATGCATATGTGTTTTAGATCCAATATCAATCGAATTTAGTTAGTTTCATGTTAAACATGTGTTTTCCTAGTTTCAAATCTAGTATAACTCGATTTAGTTAGTTTCATGTTAAACATGTATTTGCTAGTTTCAGACCCATGGGTGTTATACTGGTTTCATGAACTATGTGTATACTAGTTTCATGACTTATGTTATGCTAGTTTCGTTACTTCTATTATGCTGCTGGTTTTATGACTTCTATTATGATGATTTCATGGACTCAAAATCTAGTTTCATGATGATTAAAACTAGTTTCATGATGATTAATGATATTCTCAGGTTCATGAAGCTAGTTTCATGATGATTAATAATAGTTTATGATGATTAATGATAGTTTCAGGTTCATTGAGCTAGTTTCATAATGATAAATGCTAGTTTCATGATGATTAAAGCTAGTTTCATGATCATTAATGATAGTTTCAGGTTCATAAAGCTAGTTTCATGATGATTAATGATAGTTTCAGGTTCATTGAGTTAGTTTCATGAATTCTATTATACTGCTGGTTCATGACTTAAGTTATACTAGTTTCATGGATTATGTTATGTTAGTTTTATGGGCATTGACAGTTTGCATATATTGATTCCAGAAAAATAAAAAGCCACGGAGACAACATTCAACCGTGGAGACCTGAAGGGATATTTAGAGTATCTAAAAACTCTACCACTATAACGGCCCAAAAACAATTGGTACGTATTGAAAATTCACTTAAAAATTTAATTCTAGTACTTAAACCGAAGTATGAATATTCGAGTTAATTTAAAAACAAACGTCGCACGGAAACGTCAAGAAAATAATAACGAGTAATAAAATAATAAAATAAAAATATTTATTTTATTTTTTGTACGGCTTAATTTCGACTCAAGGATCGTCCAGGAATCAGTTTCGTAATTTTCTAAAATTTATTCGCAAGCCGTTCCGGATCCAGAAGGTTCCAGATACATTTGCTTAGTAAATGTACAGTAGACTCAAAAACTGAGTCTTCTTCTTCTTCTTCTTCTTCTTCTCCAATACTCTTCTTCTTTTCCCCAAAATCAACTTGCTACTTCCCTAGTCACACCACGCCGCCACCATCTCCCAATTCCTACACCTCCTATCGCCACCCTTCTCGACCGCGACCTCCACCGCAGCCAGCCTCCATCGATCCGGGTTTTAACCACCATCACCGGTCGGCCACCACCACACCTCTACCTTGAATTCGCGCCACCACCACGACTTTCGAGACACCACCGTCGCTCAACTTACAGCCCGTCACTGACCCTCCACCCATCACCATAACCGAGCGATCACCACCACTTCAACCGGTTCAATTGGTCTTCCCCACCCTCATCGAGAGCTACCCAGCCCTTTGCAACGAACCGCCCACATCACCACTATACCTTCGCTTCAATCCCATCACCGCACCTTCGCCACTTCCCACCACCATCATCGTGAAATCGTTTACCCGACCAACAACCCCGATCGACTACACCCCAATCAATTGACTATCCTCGACTTTTCGTTCTCCACCCAATTCGCCTTATTTTGAGTTCGTCTCTTGGGGATGCAAGGTTGCATAGCGTATCAACCCATCCAAGGTGAGTGATGACTGGCTTTCGGCATCATGCCCTGGGAACACCTAAAGTGCCTTCTTTCCCTACTTCACATTTCAGTGTTCATTTATGTTCTTTATCTGTCTATTTATCACTAGTTCAGCTACGCGTCATTTCTGACTAACTCGACTCGAGTACTAATTTCGAGAAGTGGATTGCTAACTCGTTTACTGAATCGGAGATCCTGCTAGTGTCGTTCCTTTATTGATCGTCATATTACTAGTGGTTCTAACGCGTCTATTGAAATTGAACTCCTGCGAGTGTCTTGCATCTGATTGATCGTCCTATCGTTATTATTGTTCAGTGAAAGTGCATTTGGTCGTATGGCTATTGTTCCAGTGATAATGCATCTGTTAGTGTCGTGAAGTGAAAGTGATTGTTGAAATTGTTTAATGATCCT
>JAYMSP010004365.1:0-16442 GCA_036897095.1 Plantago elongata
GTTGCTTAAAAATATGACATTATGTTGTTTCATATATCGTCAATGACTACTTTGAATGTGTATACTTTGTTTTAATTATTATATCTATGCAGCTTCGATGATCAATTATTGTCGTGAATTCTTTGATATATGGTAGAGTGGTTTATAGTTAAATCTGGTATTTAGAAGGAAATAGATGTGCTTTTTGGTTATAATTGTATATAGTTCTGTTAGAAATGGTGCTGCATTGGTTTAAATCTTATTGCTTTGCTATATATGTTTTGGTTTCACAAATTTACCTATTGCTTCTATGAACTATGCCGCTCTGACCTTTGAAGAATGCATTCAGAATTCTCCGTGAGATCTAAATAGAGAGCAGCGGGAACTCGTTGTCATCTTCTGGTCGATATGGTTTCATATAGATCCAGTGTTACATGGGAAAAGTAGATGCACTTCAGTTCTGCTATGTTAGAATATGAATCGGTATATGTCATACTTGTAGCTTTAAAATCAGGACTTGGTGTTATAAGCTTCTATGAATTACTGCAATAGGATAACTCTCATTTTCCATGTACATAGAAGTAGTTCTTAGTTTCATGTTGAAATTAGTTTTGTGACTTGTGTCATATTCCAGTCCGAATCAAATTTGACATTTTCACTGGGTAAAATTTTAAATAATATTCCTATTATCCATAAATCTAATTATTGACTACAGTATATTGTATTTCAAAATTTTCATACTGGAACACTCCTATATACATAGGTGCACCTAGAGAAAACAAAGAAATGACAAGTATACATGTGCAATCAAACAACATTCCCAATCAAGTTTAGTATTATAGTTGTCACATTTACGATTACTAAACTTTACCTTCTGAATGCCACATCTTTGCATCTTTTATTGCATTAAAATACGGGAGAGTTTGATTACAATAACAAATCATCAACATATATTGATATCATAATTTGTTCGTCTGAATTAGTGCTTTGTGGATTGGCATTGAAGGTTGTGGTAAGTAAAATCTTTAATTGGTAAATATTTTGTGCTTGATTCATGACCAGAAAGTTCTGCTGAGCTAAGATCTTGCTGGTTATATTTGAAGCACTGAGCACTGAAAATCTTTCGTTGCTTAATTGTCAACCTCCTTAAGGTCCATCAGAATTCACAGCCTATGACTCTCTTGAGGGTTGGAAACTGCAAAGTGTTGAGTTTTTCTTTTTGCTGTTTCATAGTGAAACTGTCCTTTTACATTGAAGACTCTTTGAAAAAAGGATTTTGTGATGTCAATTCTTCCTTTCAGAATTCGATATGGTCGTTGGTTTGTTGTAAGTTGCTTGTCAATGCAGATAAATTGGTTGAGTTTTGATTAATCTTCTCTTGAAAAGACAATTTGTAGAATTTATAGCAGGTAATGGCTCCTCTTAGCTTCATGAGCATATAAATTTCATGGTTTACACCGATATATAATCAACGTTCATCGTGCAGGAAGTCAGTTTCTGATTCAGAACTGTAGGACATTCTTGGGATAAATTTGCATATACGCTACCATGTTTGCTGGTTGACAACTTTAGGACTAAAAGTATATATTATCGCTATTGTTAGATATCTTTTCATCAGTCCGTTATTCTTTGTAGTGGATGTTCCATCTCTTGTGTTCTTTACTTTCCGTTGATTAGACTCTTGAATTGTTTAGATATTGATTTTATACTTTTATGTATTACATAAATGCTATGTTACAATATTTTTGTTACTAAATATTAATTCATACAATTTTGCGTTAGAGGTTTTACAATGAACATCAATAATACATATATACATAGAAATGATATGAAATATTAACTCACAACGCATTACTGATAATATTCAAAACAATATAAATGTACCTAAAAATATTGCTCAAGTATCTTGCTTGTGGAAGTTTTACAAAAATTTGTGATATAGAAATACGAAAGTAACTAGCTATATAATTCAACTAGAAAAATGGAAATTAAATTCACTCTAGATTATCTTCCCCCAGACCCAAACATAAATATTAAAAAAATATTAAATAAAGTAGAAAAAAATGTAATAAAATAGAAATTTTTTTGTATAAAGTAATAGATATGGTGATAAATAGGAAAAAAAGTACATAAAATAGGAAATATATTGTATAAAGTAAGGGCGATTTTTTATTTAAAGGATGAAAGATGAAGTTTTGAACGGATTAAAATATAAGTTGGGACTAATATAAATTATAATATGATAACATACGATTTCATACATTGTGAACTTGAACAACTGTTTGTAGAGGTGCCGATGAACATCTTTTATGTTCTGGGCCAATAAATGCAAGTATCACCATAGCAGAAGCTGAACTACATGCACCAGTAAACACCCAGACTGATACATCCTGCGGGAGCGAGGGGCGGATCCAGAATTTTTCTTCAGCCTGTGCTCAAACTCTACTTTAAATACTAGTAACATAAGAATTATTTAGTCTTTATATATTACTCCGTACAATTTGTATTTTTAACCGTAACATAACTTAAATACATTATAATTTTTTTTAAATCCATACCTAATAAATAAGATAACCAATATCAATTTTACACACAATTTGCACATTTTACATGTTAAAAGTATATTTTTCATTGTTTATTTATATAAAACTATACGTCAATCCTAGTATACATGAATTTTTTTGATGGTGGTTTGTCTATATTTAATTTCAATATAATTAGATTAAAATTGATAATAAAATATTAAATTATACGAAACTTTATGTATTCAATAATTATTTTTTAAATTATAAAAAACATCAATATTTTTTAACTAAACACCCTAAGTTATAAGTAAGTAAGTAAGTGATAGTATTACGGTATGTGAGTCATTTAAATTTAAATTTTGTGCGTCTTTTTTTAATTTTTATGTTTACTATATAGACAGTATTGTAAGAGATTTAAATATTAAAAAAATCGAGCAAATATACCAGCAAAAATTTTCAAAAAAAATCACCCCGCTGAGCACGGAGTCACGGCGAGGGTAGCTTCTGGCGGGAGCAGCACTGAAACAGGAGAGATTACCTCAACAACCATTGCATGCGAGAGCAATGCAATTAAGTGTGATGTGAATTTATCTTGTCATGTTCAAATTGCTTATTGAGAGTTTGAGACTGGAACTCCGACGATTGTAGATATACAAGCAGCTCCAGTTAAACACCAAAACTGAACTGTATTTTCTGACATTAATACATCAGCTCCTCCCTTAAATATTATGTCAAATAGACAGACTAGCATAGTTACCAAGTGACTGAATGGAACTGTGATTCCTCCTGCAATGTCCCTAGAACAAATAATAACAGAAACAAATCAAGCCAGAGCTACACAAATCTTAGTGTTTGAAATATATATACCATCAAAATTAAGCAAAGACACAACTTGGGATGGGAGTGTGTACCAAATTAAAGGAGGTCTCCATCAAGTTTATTTCAACTAAATTGCAATTTCTACTAATCCATCAACTTGGGATGCATGGGAGCGTGTTGAGAGAGAAGAAAGGGAGATCTGCTGGTTAGAGAGAGGAGTGGGTTGTGTTGTTGTTGATGCTTAGGTTTTACTCCCTGCGATCCCTGAATAAATGTCAATTTGTTTTTTAGCACGGAGTTTAAAGTGTACATGGAGTGTAAATATTAAAAATGTTGTCAAAATAGAAACATGACGACATTTGTAGTGAAACGAATATAAAAATAATATAGTACATTTATTCTAGAACGGAATGAGCAAGTTTTAAGGTCAGTTTAAATTTTCTTATTAATTAAAAGTGTTATTAATTTGGAACATGTGCAATAAGAAAGATCCGTGTCAGTGTCAGAGGAATATAATAAGTTCAACTTCATCAAAAGGTTATCTAAAATAAAATAAAATAATTAGACTGGATCCCCAGATGAAAAAATACTACAGTACTTCATACAGAGCGGACCTGTTTATTACTACGAATTTTACATGAACAAGACCATATGATCCTTTCCAGAAATGGTAATTAATATAGAGAAAAACGTAAAATGAATATCGAGACGCTTTCACCTTCATCACGTGCACCGGAGAATGGGCGGGATCTGAATGGCAGAGGCTTGAATTACGAGATGAGATGGATAATAGGGGATATGGAATGTCATGCGGTGAGAGAATCAGGGTAAAATGTACAATTGCATCATATATTTTTTCGTAAAAATACACAAATGCGCCCTAAATTAGTGAAATTGTACATTTATACCTCATATTCATGAGAAATTAAGAATATACACACCTGCTCCAACTAGAATGTGTATTTTACAACTTCCATATGTGTAAGTACATTTGCTTTTCTGAGCATGTATGCATTAAAATTTGTCCTTTTTGGCATCATTTCTCCATACTGTTTTTTTCAATAAAGTTTGGAAATATGCTTGTATTTGTATTAATGTAATATATGAAATTACAAATTAATAATTAAAAAATATATAACAATGTTTTTACGTAAATAGAGAGGGACAAATCTCCTAAGTGACGGTCTCGGGAAAATGGCACATTTGATCCACCACTATGGGTCACTTGTGACATGCAATGTCTGCTTTGTCAGCGTTGAGATTTTCAGTCCACAACTTTTAATCGATGGCAACCTTAGTTCATTTCCGACAAATTGTGGATTGAATCTGCTCATTTGGCACTAAACATGCTGATGTGGACTTGATGACACACTTAGTCAAAAATTGTTGACTGCCACCTCAACATTTCTCCCAATTCACACAAAAACCTTAATGTTCTCCTTCCTCCCTCCTTCCTCATTCTCCACCACCACCGTTGCCTCCATTCTCCACCATCACCGCCTCCATTCTCCACCACCACTTGCCACTGCTCCACCATGTCACCACCACCACCCACTCGCCACTGCACCACCACCACCTCCATTCTCCACCGCCACCACCCACTCACCTTTGCTCCACTCGCCACGACTCCACCCTCCACCGCCACCTCCTCCTACTCGCCACTGCTCCACCCTTCCACCACCACCGCCCACCCGCCACTACTCCACCACCGCACTTCACCTTCCACCACAAATTATATATTTATTTTTAAATTTCAATTGTAGCTGATGTGTGTTTCATTGATGAGTTGGAAGTTAAAATTTAGTTGACTAAATGTGTTTTGGTGTCTAAATCAGCAAGTAAATTGCCAGCTAAGCTCAGTTTGCCCGTACTTCGATGAATTATGACTAAATTTACCAATTCATATAAGTAGTAGACTAAATATCACACCACATGCAAAGTGGTCACTGCATGTCACAAGTGACCCATAGTAGTGGACCAAAAGTGTCATTTTCCCAGACGGTCTCTAAATAATTTATCTAAAGACTAACATATATTATTCAAAACACCTATATTCTCAATATTAAAGCTTATTCTTATTACAAATTTGTAAGAAGACTTATTTCATTAATAACATAAACATTTCAATTAATAACATTTGATTTCATTGATAACATAGACCGTAACTAGTTAGATATATATATGCCGTCTTTTATAAAACTTTGTGAGAGGTGAGGAAGGATAGATAGATTATGGTAAGTAAATATACACAAAATTAAACTCAGAAAAGTACGTAAATGTATTATTTGAACCTTTGGGGGGGGGGGGGGGTTGCGGATGAATAAGATGATCAGTAGCAGTAGCTTGGGATGGCTTTGTTGCTTGCTTCTCCTCCTCCTCAGCCTGGGTGGATTCCTCCGTCAGTGATATGAACAATATAGTCCGACCTCCTAAAGTCGTTATAATACGTCACAATTTACCAAGAAGAAGACGAACCTATGACTATCTCACAGTGAGGGCCGTCACTAGGGTCTCGGGGCCGTCATCCGTGCATTTCGTGAAAGGGGGCCGGCTCCACCACTTCCCCACGACGGCCTCTCTTGGAAATAGGCTTTCACAACGGGTCGGCTCTACCATTTCCCCAACACGGCCTCATACCTAGGGGTCGGCGTCCCGACGCCTTCACCACGACCCTTCGAACTTGTCACTATCTTTTGGATTGAGTCCACGCGCCTCCAACCTCCAACAACACATGTCAACA
Organism: Plantago elongata; assembly: GCA_036897095.1. Lineage (NCBI taxonomy): Eukaryota > Viridiplantae > Streptophyta > Magnoliopsida > Lamiales > Plantaginaceae > Plantago > Plantago elongata. The sequence goes on from JAYMSP010004365.1 coordinate 6,064, forward strand.
TCCTGCTAAGCCGACCAAGGTCCGGCGTGTCAGAGTCCGAGCTCCAACGAGATTCGACTATAAATAGAGGACATTTACTCCTCATTAAGGTACATAACCACTAACCGAAAATCTACTCTCTAGACTTTGAGGGCCGAGACTACGTACACTCTCCCAACCCCAATCACGTAAAGTTCCTAGCCCAGTTTGTCTTAAGCAAACCGGCCCAAAAGGGTCTAACCCCTTCCCTGTGTTTCAGGTATCTAGAGACGGCCCCATCACCAAGAGAAGGATTCAACCAAGTCAAGCTGAAGGGAGGCCTACTCTATTCACTTCGGACAAGGCCCCTTCCACTCTACTCTGAAGGCCTACTCTACTCACTCCGGACGAATGCCCTTTTCACTCTACTCCGAGGCCTACTCTACTCATTCCTGACGGAGTCCTTTTCATCCAGACGAACCTTAGACGAATCAAGGTGAACCAAAACGGACTAAATTTTACCTAATCCACGAACCTTGCCTTAGCCTGATTTATACCTTATCAATGTGAAAATACCGATCTTTTTTAATGTACTAATAAAATTATGCACGTGCCAAAAAAATAAGTATGTAATATTAAAATTAAATATGTTTATATTTAGATAATTATAAGTTCAATTATAACATATATATTACATAGGTTATTAGTAAAGATATAAATTTGTTGAAATAGTGGGAGATCCTTCTTCTTCTTTTCTTTCTATGTCTTTGCAACTTTATTTTTATATATAAAATTTAGAGTTAAAATTAATTTAATTACCAAAATTGAATTAATTGGTGTAACAATTATTTTGTGTAGTTTCCTTTAAAATATTAGAGATTATGAAAATTTACATTTTAAAATTACAAATCATGCGTTTTAATAATTCCTGTTAAAAAAGTATCTATAATTAGATAAAAAGTTGGATCTCGCAGCAGCGTTGGTGAGAAGGTTGAATAATTAAGCTTTAGTTTCCTGTTAGGAGTAATTAAGTGTAATCATAATAATTAAATTACTTAACAACTAACGAAGAAAGAATCTTAGTTGAGTTTACTGCTAATTGTTTGAGGGCCAGATGTAAGCTTTTGATTGGTGAAAGTAGTATCAGAAGTAGGGAAATATGGAGTAGATTCGGAACGGGTATTAAAAGAAATGGAGGAATTGGTGAAGGAAGATCTTTGGATAGTGAATTTAGAAAAATGAAATCGTATCTCCTATCAAGTTCGTGGCAACGCTATTTGAATTTTTGGATCGTTATCCATTACAGAGCCTAAAAAATAATATATAAACCTCGCCGGAAAACCTGAATCCTGCTAAGAACAATGGAGGACGTATCAGAGGGCAAAGACTTCTCCTTCCCAATCCAGGAAGAAACCATCCTCTCATGGTGGACCGAAATCAACGCCTTCCAAACCCAGCTCGATCGCACTTCCCACTTACCCGAATACATCTTCTACGACGGCCCTCCCTTCGCCACCGGCCTGCCTCACTACGGTCACATCCTCGCCGGCACCATCAAGGACATCGTTACTCGCTACCAGACTATGACAGGTCACCACGTTACCCGCCGATTCGGCTGGGATTGCCACGGCTTGCCGGTCGAGCACGAAATCGATAAGAAATTGGGGATTAAGAGCAGAGAGGATGTCATGAAGATGGGCATCGGGGCGTATAATGAGGAGTGTAGGGGGATTGTGCAGAGGTATGTTGGAGAGTGGGAGAGGACTGTTGTTAGGATGGGGAGGTGGATTGATTTTAAGAACGGGTATAAGACCATGGATTTGGGGTTTATGGAGACTGTTTGGTGGGTGTTTGCTCAGTTGTTTAAGAAGGGACTTGTTTACAGAGGCTTTAAGGTTGTCACTTGTGAATTCTATCCAATTTTTTCAGTTGTTTGGGGTTGATTAGGCATTTGGATGCTGATTAAATTGCGGAAACGAGTGTTTTAACCGAATCTACTTAGTTTGTTTGTTAGTGATTGTGCAGTTGTATAAGAAGGGCCTTGTTTGCAGAGGTTTTAAGTTTTTGCTTCTATCCTGTGTTATGATTTTAAGCTGAAGAAATGATCTTTTATAGAATCTTATCAGTTTTATTGGTATTGATTGATCAATTGTATAAGAAAGGCCTTGTTTATAGAGGCTTTAAGGTTGTGACTTTATCCTGTTTTGTTATTCTTTGTTCAGTTATGTGGATTTGATTAGGGGTTTTGATGTTGTTCAAATTGCGGAAACGAGAGGTTTAAGCTGAAGAAATGACCTTTTACATATTCTATGGTGTTGTTTATTGTCTTCAAACTCAGTTAGTTTTTCCTGTTCTTGTTGACTATCATTTTTATCGCTGTGTAAAATAGTAGATAGTAATGTTCTATCGATGTGGTTTATTTAAGGAATTCGATACTTGTTAGATTGTGGAACCAAAGCTTTATGTGGAAGAATTAATCTATTCTCATTCAGCTTAGATTTATTGTTTTTATTATACTCGGTTGCATAAGAATGGTGCTTGTTTTCGGTGGTTTTAATGTTCGGGTTTTTGAAGTGATGTCTCGATTTCATTTATGATTTTTGAATTATTGTCTTTAGATGATATTTTTGCAGTTATATGATTATATAAGGAATTTGATACTGATTAAATAACATCAAAAGGTTTAAGCTGAAGAACGAAGTAAGTCATATAGATTCTAATTGGTTTTTATTGTTATTGGTTGCTTGTAGATTTGAGAAGTGGAATTCTTTCATAATGCATCTAATTGAAATATGAACTCTTTTTTTTTTTTTTTTTTTTTTATGTGCTTTCTGTGTCTGACTTTCATTTCTATTTTCGGAAGTTATTTTTGTAGTGATATTGTTTATATAAGGAATTTGATATTCATTAAGTTGTGACTTATGACTGCTTTTCAAACACAGTTAGCTTCTGATGTTTTATGTCTAGTTACTGGTTTTGATCCTTTGACACTTTTGCAGGTTATGCCATACAGTACGGGTTGCAAAACTCCACTGTCCAATTTTGAGGCCACTTCGAACTACAAGGAAGTGCCTGATCCGGAAATACTGGTGTCGTTCCCTGTTATTAATGATCCGGATTCAGCAAGTTTTGTTGCATGGACCACCACACCCTGGACTTTACCATCTAACCTTGCTCTCTGTGTCAATGCAAGCTTTACGTATGTGAAGGTCCGCAACAAGTTCAATAAGAAAGTATTCATTGTTGCTGAATCACGATTGGCAGAGCTTCCGGTTGAGAAGGCCAAGAAAGCCTTGCCTGATGGAGTTGCTGGTTCTGAGAATTCAAATCCCAAGGCCAAGTCTGCTGGTGGTAAAGCAAAGAGTGTTGACACTTATGAACTTCTGGAAAAGCTGACTGGGGCTTCGCTTGTTGGAAAGAAGTATGTACCTTTATTTAATTACTTTCAGGATTACAGTGAAGTAGCTTTCAGGGTGGTTGCAGATAACTATGTGACTAGTGATAGTGGTTCTGGAATTGTTCATTGTGCCCCTGCATTTGGGGAAGATGATTACCGTGTTTGTATGGAGAATGGCATAATTAACAAGGGTGAGACGCTTGTTGTAGCTGTTGATGATGATGGTTGCTTTACTGAGAGAATCACCGACTTTAGCAAGCGTTACGTTAAGGAGGCAGATAAAGATATTATCCAAGCAGTTAAAGATAAAGACAGACTTGTCAAATCTGGAAGCTTTACTCATAGCTATCCGTTCTGTTATCGATCTGATACACCTCTGATTTATAGGGCAGTTCCAAGCTGGTTTGTTGCTGTGGAGAAGATTAAAGATAAATTACTAGAGAACAACAAACAGACTTACTGGGTTCCTGATTTTGTAAAAGAAAAGCGCTTTAACAATTGGCTGGAGAATGCCAGAGACTGGGCAGTGAGTCGAAGTAGGTTTTGGGGTACTCCACTTCCGATATGGAGTAGTGATGATGGGGTGGATATTGAGGTCATGGATTCCATTGAAAAATTGGAAAATCTCTCTGGTGCCAAAGTAACAGATTTACACCGTCACAAGATCGATCACATCACGATCCCTTCGCCCCGTGGTCCTGAATTTGGTGTTCTTAGACGCGTCGAGGACGTGTTTGATTGCTGGTTTGAGAGTGGATCCATGCCTTATGCTTACATTCATTATCCGTTCGAGAATGTTGAATTATTCGAGAAAAATTTTCCTGGGCACTTTGTGGCTGAGGGTCTTGATCAGACTCGTGGGTGGTTCTACACTCTCATGGTTCTGTCAACTGCACTTTTTGATAAACCTGCATTCCGAAATCTCATTTGCAATGGGCTTGTGCTGGCTGAGGATGGAAAGAAGATGGGTAAGAGACTAAAGAATTATCCTGTGCCCAAAGAAGTCATAGATGATTATGGAGCTGATGCAGTGCGTCTATATATCATAAACTCCCCAGTTGTTCGTGCTGAGCCTTTGCGTTTTAAGAAGGATGGTGTTTACAGTGTAGTGAAAGATGTCTTTTTGCCTTGGTATAATGCCTACAGATTTCTAGTGCAGAATGCTAAAAGACTCGAGGTTGAGGGACGTGCACCATTCACACCAAGTGATCAGAACATTCTTCAGAAATCGTCAAATGTGCTTGACCAATGGATTAATTCTGCAACTCAGAGTCTGGTCTATTTTGTGCGCCAAGAAATGGAGTCTTATAGACTATACACTGTTGTTCCTTATCTCTTGAAGTTTCTAGACAACTTGACTAACATTTATGTTCGGTTCAACCGAAAGAGACTGAAAGGTCGTACTGGAGAAGAAGATTGCAGAATTGCTCTCTCGACTCTCTATCATGTGCTTTTAACTGCGTGCAAGGCAATGGCTCCTTTTACACCATTTTTCACAGAAGTCCTCTATCAGAATCTAAGAAAAGTCGCCCAAGGTGCTGAAGAAAGCATTCATTATTGCAGTTTCCCGGAGGTGGAAGGGAAGGGAGGTGATCGTATTGAGGATAGTGTCAATCGCATGATGACAATCATTGATCTTGCCCGTAACGTTCGTGAACGTCACAACAAACCTCTGAAAGCACCACTAAAAGAAATGATAATTGTACATCCTGATTCTGATTTCTTGAAAGATATTTCTGATAAATTAGGAGAGTATGTGCTTGAGGAGCTTAATGTGAAGTCGTTGGTCACTTGTGCTGACACTTTGAAGTACGCTACATTACGGGCAGAACCTGATTTTAGTGCTCTTGGGAAACGACTTGGAAAATCAATGGGTGTGGTCGCAAAGGCAGTTAAACAAATGTCAACTGAAGATATCTTGGCTTTTGAGAAAGCGGGAGAGGTTACAATTGCAAACCATGTTTTGAAACTTGATGACATCAAGTTAAATCGCGAGTTTAAGCCCCCAGCTGGTGTGAAGGTGGAAGACATTGATGCTAAAGGCGATGGTGATATTTTAGTCATTCTAGACTTGCGAAGAGATGAATCGTTGCTTGGAGTTGGAGTTGCTCGTGAGATTGTGAACCGGATTCAGAAGTTGAGGAAGAAAGTTGCACTTCAACCTACTGACATTGTCGAGGTGTACTTCAAGTCACTGGATAAAGATGAAAGAGCTTCTCAAGAAATATTAGAATATCAAGAACAGTACATTAAGGATGCACTTGGTTCTCCATTGCTTAACTCGGATCTTTGTCCGGCTCATGCAGTAATTATTGCGGAAGAAACTTTTGAGAAAGTCTCAGATAACCTCTTCTCTTTCACTATCATCTTGACTCGGCCAGCTTTGGTTTTCAACACAGAAGAGCTGTTAGAACAGGCCTTTTGAAAACAACTGCTCTTAGCTGGTAAGACGCTTTATAGGTCGGGTTCGATTCATCCTTTAGCCGTTTTTAGATAAAAAAAAAAAAGTCCTTTGGGATTCTATACTATACCACATTGACTAGTTAAATACTGCAGCAAGACTGTAATATGTACTCGCTTTGTTTTGGGACCTTGTTTGGATTTTCCTTGTACTTGACTTGAGTTAATGAATGGTAGTTTTTCAGAAAAAAAAACTTTTTATGAAATCATTTTCTTCCATCAGTCCATGTCTGTTTTATTTACTTTTCATCTCCAATATTTGGGTATATATGACTTATCATAAGCCATTACTTTTAGTGGTATAGCAATTTGCTTGTATAGCAATTCATCAGCAACACCAAGTGGTTGTCGGCAGGGATGAGCGCATGTTGAGGCAAGTTGCCGTTTTCATGTGAAATTACTATTATGTCCTTTATAAATGTCTTTTTTAAATAAATATATGTATACTATATAAGCAGAAACATATGTAATTATGTATACTACATATTCATAGTTACCTTGTAGCCAAGTGGCTACGTAACAAGTTCGAGGACTTACAATAAACAGGTCAAGGGTTCAAACATATTGGTACCATTAAATTTTTAATTTCATTTCTTTCTGATTTAATAAAGATACATTATCATTATTATTATTATTATTATTATTATTATTATTATTATTATTATAAAAAACAAATGATTTTAATTGTTTTTCTTTCAAAATTTAATATAGATATATTAAAAATACATGTTTTTTAAATTTTACTCACTTCATCTTTTTATAAATTTCTACTTTGTCTATGAATTATTTTCAAATTTTGTTTCTTCACAATGTATTAATTTATTTATTATTTATGTTATTATTTTATACGTCAAGTGGTCATTAACTCTTTAAGGAAGTGTAACAAGAAAAAAGAAATAAAATGAATGCACTCATGTATTGTTTCTTTTTGTACTCGTCGTTTTTAATGTAATTTATAATCAATATATATTCGTACTGTAATTTTTAATATATTAATGAAATTTTAAGATAATATTATAAATATTTTTCGATGCGTCTTAATTAATTTTCTGCATTCCTCTTTGGTGATCGGATTCCATCAATGCATCAATGAACAGCTTGAAATTATGTATCCATGTGTTGATTGAACATTTTACATTATAATATAGTATTTATAATCAAAATTGAAGTTAATTTGATATTGAAAAATTAAAATGTATAACTTCCCTGGAACAGAGATAGCATTGTTTTTGTTTGATTTAAAATTACGTTACAAGAATAAATACCTTTTATTGTGTAGAAAGTAGAACCAATGAAATACGATGAATAATGGTTAACTTATGAGTCAATGTATTACAAACTTGATTTAATATATTAGATATAATCAATTGTCAAGTGTAGTGTGTTTACTTTCAGGTTAATTTGTATGTTTCAGATGTACATAAGTACTTTTAGTTTATTTTTTAAATAACAAAAATATTATAAAGCTCAATCGAACAATGATTATAAAGAATGTTCGATAGTTTGGTTACATCACAAACAACAACTCATTATCTTTCACACCATGTATGTCTATTATATACAACAAACCATTACTCCAACACCAAAACAAGGTGATACCAACTACATCCAAAAACACTTTGAAACCATCATGACTTTGAAGTTTCACCACCCTTCATCATCTTCATGAACCAATATGATCTATTGCCTTCACTTTCACTAAAACTAAGTGTGTAAGCCGAAGTATCACTTGAAATGACAAGAGCAATAAATTCATGCCAAACCGGATCCAAAAACATTCGAACCAATAACATCAAAATTGTCAATTTCATTGTAATACTTCCACACTAGTATGTGTTGATATTAATGAAGTTTGATGCAACCTATTAGCTTCTTTTAAATTTTTTAATGACATTGGTTCAGATGGATTCGATTCCGGTTAATATTAGTGTAGTTTGATGCTTTGTTCATGTTTTATCTTTTAAGAAACTGTAATGGAAGTTCAAAAAGTTATCAGAATACTACGTAAAAAATTCAGCTGCATAATTAATATACAATATAATAAATAATTAATAAATAAATAAAAATATACAATTTACATATAAAGTCGCACAATAAATATACAATATTACATGAATTTTAGTATATTCATAAAAACTTTCATTTTCATAAGTTTATAATTTGTATTCATTTTTACATACACTTCTTTGGCTTGGAACGGCTGGACTTCTTGACCCAAGTCCGGATCGAACAAGACTGAGAGTTTGGTGGTGGTTCGAACATAGTCATTGTGTTAAATTACTTGTGTTTTCTGGGTTTGTTGGTTTGTGAGATTGAGTGAAAAGATTTTGGGAAAACTTAAAGAAGTAAATTCGATGATTTGTGTAGTGAATGACATTCATATAAACAACAACAATATTTAACAACTTTGTGTAGTAAATTTGATGATTTTGTGTAGTTTATTTGAAATTATAGAAAAATATCATACTAATCACAGTATTCATAATAAAGTGATTGTGAATCTATTTTATATTTTTGAATCAAACTCATTTTTATTGCAGGTCTTTCGAAAATTAAACATATAAGGCTAACATATTCTTTCCTAACATCAAAGTAAACTTCTTTTTTCTGAAAAAAATAAATGCATAACATCAAAGAATTGAATAAAGTCATAAACAATCAATATATTCTTTTTATTGAATTCAATATTCAATCTGTGAATTAGTTTAACCATGCTTCGGTTTAAGTTTTTATGGTTCCACCTCTAATTTTGTGATTACATCTTTACAGTTTAGCCTAATTCTTTATCATGTGTATATGGGGTTCCCTTCTATTCAAATCCATTAGGCATTAATTTGGTTTTATAAATAAATTAAATATTTATTTTTATAGTTTATATTATTAACTAATATAAGATATTTTAAATACGATATTTGATCTAATACAGATCATATATTTTAGAACTCTTATAAAACATAAACTAGAGAAAGACTTAAAATTAACTTAAAATTTTAAAATTACAAATCATAATTTGTGTTTCAAACGAAAATATGACGCACTACTTTTACAACCCCTTAAAATTTTTGTCACTTATAATTTTTATATACGACTCTTATATATATTTTTACATTTTTCCTTTTACAAGGCTATATTTTCATATATTGTTAATCATATTTTTTATTATTAATTTTTTTAAACTCTAAAGAGTGATTCCATCCCCTGACCTATCAATTGGAGATGAAACGTCTTACCAACTGAGCTGCACTTCGTTGTCTTATTATATTATATAATAATAAGAAAGATAACAAATGTATACCCGTAATTTTATCCGCATACAAAAAACTTTCATAAAATCATAGTATTTTTCATTGAAAAATACTATTAAGTTTAAGCAAACGAACTTAAGGGTTGTTTATTATACGATTGTAATCGGTCCATTTGGTTCGATGAACAGTGATTTGGCCTAAAATACACTTTAAATACCCCATTTTAATTCAATTCCAAATACAATTTCACCAAAATCAATCTAAATACCCATTCAAATTCTATACCAATCAGCCCCTTAATTTCTGTAATAATAAAACATATTTTGCTTTGAAATATGCAATGATTTTTATATACTACATTGATCTAATATGAATACCACAAATACAAGAAACGACTTGTTCATTTATAAGATATCACTCACTTCTATAAGAATGCACGATCTAAACCCATCACACATTTAATATAATTATAGACGTTTCTCTAATTTTGTTACAGGAGTTTTTTTAAACATAGTCATGATCTTTAGACTTTTAAAAGTAACAAATTTCTTTTTATGCGTTTATAAATCTTTATTAAATACTTTTCTTTTTCATATACTATAGTATCCGTGACACGCAGATATCCACGTAATATACTAATTATTTTCAATTTTAAATTCATTCATTAGAAATGAATATACTTTTCATATCGAAATATACAAAATTAAAAATTAATAATTGTAAGGTCCGCCAATTTTTCTCGGTTTTCGGTAAATTAATAAAATATTAATTTTATTATTTCGTACGAGTAAAAAAATCTCGTAAATAGGTTAGGTCGAATTTCGTATTTTAACGCCGAGCGGATTCGACGTTAAAATAGAAATCTAGTTTATTCCGAATAAAATAATATTAAATATTATAAAATAAAAATTATTTATTTTATTTTTTCAAGGGCTCGAGAATGACTCAATAAATGTCCGGAAAGTGATTTGTCATTTTTTTGAAATTTATTTACGAGCCATTTAGTAGCCAGAACGAATTAGTTATATATAGTTGGGAAATGACAGAAATACCCTTAATTGCCATTTTCCTTCCTTTTACCAACAAGGGTATTTTCGTCATTGCACAATCTTCATCTTCCCCAAATTGAAGGTGAACGGAAATTACAGTCCATTGTCGACTGTTTCATCCGCGCCTTCCCGTTTCTTCTTCTCCCCGTTTTCTTCTCCGTCCACGCCTTTCTTCAGCACCAATCCAAGCGTGCCACACCGGAATTCCCTCGTGCCTCCACGTGAACACCCACGCCCCTCCTCGTGCCGCCCACCGTCCTTCCTCGAGCC
>JAYMSP010004366.1:0-16441 GCA_036897095.1 Plantago elongata
GGAAAACAGTTTTCGTGCAATGCAGTGCATGAGGATCAGTGTACATGACCAGTAATAGTATCAGTAAACAGGATCAGTAAACATGATCAAGGTCAGTAACCGGGATCAATAAAACGGACTCAGGGTACAGTATAAATAAGTATCTGGAATATTAAAATATCAAGTTAATACAGGTCAGGTATCCTAAGTACAGGTCATCTACAGTGATCCAGTTAGCAATCAAATCGGTAGACGAGGCGGAGTCAGGCTGTCTTCGTCGGGTGTCCGCAGTCAGTGTTAGACAATCAGGCACATAAACATGAACAAATATGAAATGGCAAGTAAGGAATGGAATCAACTTTCCCAGGGCCGGATGCCGAAAGCTCGTAATCACTCACCGTAGATATCTTGCAGGTCAGGCGACTTCGAGATTTCGAGCAAAGTGCGAGCGGGAGGCGGGGTAACGACGAGCAGCGTGTTGGTAGTCGAAGTGGTGGTGACGAGCGGCACGAGGCGGAATAATTGGTCGAATGAACAACGCTATTCCGGAAAAAGAGGCGGCGGTTGGTGGTGGCGTTAGACCGGGCAGGGAGCGGTAAATAATTATTATTAACCGAAAAATTGGTCGCGTAAACGATGAGGGCGGAGTACGGCGGTGGTGAGTGGAGGAGAAGAGAGCAGTAAAGAGCATAATGGAGGTGTGGGGAACAATGGCAAGGGTCGCCGGCTATTTATAGCCGTAGGTAGGCGGCGGGAATGGTGGTTCACGACGGCTGGCACGGCCCGCTCGTGCCGCGTGGTGCTGAGTCTTCACACGCCATTTCCCCTCCATTGTACGCGTGTTTCCGGCCGCCTTTGGCACGCGCACGGGGTCCCATGGCGGCTTGGCACGAGGAAGGCGGCTTGGCGTAGGGAGCAAGTGGTTTGGCACGGTGATTTTCCGAATTGGCACGGTTAGATTGGACAGAACAGACGGCTGGGCACGGTGTGGAGAAGAAGATGAGTGCGAAAAGACCAAAATGGCCCTGTTGGAAAGGGAAGGAGAATAAGGAGGCAGGGGTAATCTGGTACTTTTGCCATTATACACAACTGGCTTCTTCTGGCTTCCAAATTACTCATAAATAAAATCCGAAAAAATGCGAAATCGATTCTTGGGCACTATTTGAGTCGAATTCAAGCCATAGAAAAATTAAAATAAATAATTTTGATTTTGTTATTTTTATTATTATTTTATTAATATACTACCAATTCTCAATTTAACGTCGAATCCGCTTAGCGTTAAAATTCTAAATTCGACTTAATATAATCACCTAATATTTTTGCTCGTGCGAAATAATAAAATTAATATTAAATTAATTTTTCGGATGCACGAGGAAATTTTGAGGTCTTTACAGCTATAGTACCCTTCACTTCATCAGTCATAGTAGAGTTGTGAAGCCATGATAGTATGAGATTGTTACATCTTAGCCAAGGCAGATACGTAGAACTCTCAATCAAAGGCCTATAAGTGTCATCAACAAAGCCTAATTTGTTTCTGATAGACAGTGATAGAGCCATATCACGCCTCCAGCATATGTAATTAGGACCTTTCAAAATGTTCTTAATAGAGCCTGACGTGGCAGTATCATGAGGAAACAGATGATAAGGACTATCTGGATTGGTATGATCCAGATCCTTATCCATGTTGACATGAACAGGTGACTCATTGTAATTCTCAGTTGTTGTCATTTTGTTATTCAAGATGTTGAAGTTCTCTGAAATATAGAATTGATAAGTAACCGTCTGAGATTATCAATGGAACCTATATATGTTGAAAAAAGATACTAATCGAAAATTTTCCTGAGATGATCTTATGATGAACTATCAGTACCAATTGAAGGAACACATGAACACAAACTTCTGAATGATCTATGATTTATCTATCAAACAATGATATTGTGAACAAAAATTGCAAAGATTCAGCGAAATTTTATCAACAAACTCGATCTAGTAACTCGAACAACATAGATCTTAACTAAACAATGAAACTATGATTGATTAATCAGCTAAAATTGCTCAAATCTCAAAGAGTATCAGCTGAACGCAATCAAACTATCAAATCATCAATTGAACAATCTGTATATGTTCTTCGATTGAATTAGTAAAACACTAACTATAATCGGACGAAACTCAGTTCGAGTGTAAAATCAATCGGAGATTGGTGAATCAAAATCAAAACAGAAGAATCAAAAACTCAACCCAGAACTCTGATACCATATAAGAAAATGAATTGCGGAAGACATTGGAGTGAAGTGAACTTGCAGCAATGGTGAAGAAGATGAAGAACGATGATGATGATAATCTCGAACAATGTAAAGTGAATGCAGAGAACAATGTAAATAACTGCTTTTGTTATTGATTATCTGAGAATCACTCAAAATGTTACAGATAAGAACTTAGTAGCAAAATGAAAATATCTACAGCTATATATAGATTGAGTTCTGAGATTCATAACTTCCTAATCTACAATCTACTATCCGTACAGATCAAATGTTTATATACATCAGTTAACAATCTATACAAGAACTGAAACATGTTCCAATTTACAACTGAAACTATACAACTCCAAAATGAATCAAACTGCTAACAAGCTCATCCACTAGCTCTGTTTCTTGTTCCCTTATGCAGTTTTGTTCTTCTTCATGATTCCGAGAATGAATGATACAGTAGTTTGAAAATACCTGATCGAAGGGAGATGAATCTCGATAAAATCGGAGAATCTCGGGCTTGCAATTCCTAGTAATATCAGTAGACCAGGGCAGGGTAGGAGAAGAATTGACGGCGGAGGACCAGGGCAGGAGAGGTTAAGAATTTAGCGGCGGAGAAGGGAGCGCAGAGCTATAGAAGAAGAATGAGGCGACGCACAGATAGACGCAGGAAGAACTAAAGAAGAAAGAGGCGGATAGACACAGGAGGAAGACGTGTAGACTGATTGAAAAAAAAAAACGTGTTCCAACAATTATTGAAAACTAATTGTATTTGATCTAGTGGCCAAATTGGATGGTTTAAATTTAAAGTACAGTCATATCTAGTGGTTAAATTGGATGGTTTAAATTTAAAGTACAGTCATATCTAATATTAATTGTAATACAACCTTATCTAATGATAGAATTATTTAAAAGATTAATATTATTATATAATAAATTATTGGTTATACCAAATATTAGGTTTTGAAGATCTAGTATATACTTTTTATTTTTAATAACCTAATATAGATCTGCTATATATTGTGAGGTTGCGACTAAGGTTCACAATCACTCAAACTAGTTGGGTAAGCCTGAGATGCTGAGAAATAATATACATTCGAACAAGTGAAAAGTTAAATGATATAGGGTGGGTGTTGAGCGGTAAATTTTGGACTTTGGGAATTCGGGATCGGGATAATTATTTGACATCCCAATCTCGTCCCAAATAAAATCGGGATTTTTTTGGGATTGGGACTTCGGGATCGGACGGGATTTCGGGATCCCAAACAAACCTAATGTCCATTCATCATCCACTTCAAATACTAAGTTGTTTTATACTATTCTTAAACAAATATAGGCAACAAAATATGTTTGATTCAGAACTATAAACATCATCATAAATGTAATCCCACCATAAATTAATCAACAAGAAAATTAAAGATTAAATTTGCTTTAAATTTAGAACACCATGGTTGATCTAAAAGTTGTAGTGCAAACATATAATTTCAATTCTACTTATAAAGTATAATGATTTCACTACTTAATTCTAATTATAAACATTGGATACTGAGTTGAGCCTTGGAAAGGCTCGACTCGCAAAACACCACTAAACCTAAATAATTTATTGAAGAATACTCCCCTATGATGTTTTGATTTACTTAAAATTAAATGTATCTGTTATAAAATAGAGAAAAAATGAAATTATTTATTATCCAATATAAAATAGTACTTTATTTAAAATTATCAAGACTCTTGAAGGATAAGAAGGACAAGTTTATATGTAAAAACAAAAGAAAGAAGAAATATACGAAGACAAGCTTTGCACTGGAATAGGGTGTCAATAAACGAAATGCCGATTTCATTATGTAACATCAAATAGTTTGAGTAATTGATTGAAGAATACTCTTCAATGAAATATTTACTTACTTAAATTAAATGTATTTGTTATAAAACAAAGAAAACACAAAATTATTTATTACCATAACATAAAATAGTACTTTATTTAAAAATAGCAAGACACTTGAAGAAAAACCAAATACAAGCTTATATGTTAAAAAAAAAAAAAAATTGTCACTACACGCAATGTCATTTTCATTAAATGTAATATCTACCTCTGGTATGGAACATTTGGAAACTTTTTAGGCGTTTCAACATATGTGAGTTACACATTATATATAGGGAATCAAATCAATGTGCAAATACTTTGGCAAAACTCGACAGTTGTTACTCCACTATAGTGGACGTACAAGTAGTAGATGCTAATGTAGTAGAAAATGGTCCCGTTTCAAACTTACAGTTCTCAACTAGAATATGGGATGATTACCTTGCATGGCTAACAAGTTTTGTTAACTCGGATACGTATATTAAAACTCCCCGCCTTGTCTCCAACGAAAGGTAACGGACGCCTGTACTTTCGGCTAATTAATTAATAATATTAGCTTAGTATAAAAAATAAAAATTTAATTTAATTAAAAATTTCCATAATCAATTTATTAAAATTAATTAAATGTTTACTACTATTTTCTATACTAGATCAATTTATTTCAACTCAAAATAATAGAGTAATATCTTGGGAATATATAAATATGAACCAGTCCTAAAAATTGTTCGATCGATTAGTCACGCAGTTGATACCACTTATATAAAGAAAAGGAAAAAACAAAGAAAGGAAAGGGTAGGAAAGAAATAGAGCATAGCCTAGTAGTCTAGTACCATTCTGGGAGGGACAACACAAAATCTCCTCCTTAACTTGGACGAAGTAGGGATGCTACAGTTAAATTAATTCACACACACTTCGATTTCCATCTATCTTCTACCGTATCATCAATGGAGGATACTTTCAGACTTCGCGTAGACAAAATCTTCGGCAAACTTGACCCTGTCGTTGCCAACACCACCGCACCCCCTTCCTCCGCCACCAATTCTTCTTTGTGGAGTCTTACCGATCAAGAGATCCAAATTCGCAAGTGGAATCGCCACACCGAACAGGACGATGATGATCAAGAAGAAGAACATGATGATGAACAAGTGGAAGAGTCCAATTCGAAAGATCCACTGGAATCGGATCTGCAAGACCTCAGCGATTTCGAAGATGATGGACCACTACAACAACAGAAGGAACAAAATCGTACTGTTGCTGATGATGATTGGGATGTTCAGTCCAATATTGGCCGTGATCGAACCCTTGATTTTGAGGTTACTTTTTTTCTTTCTAATTTATTGCTTTTAGTAATTGCCAATTTTTGGGTCTTCATTCATATTCTCCTACCTCAAATTATTTACAAAGACTTGATTTTTATAAGCTGCAATTTGCATGATTCTCATAACTCACTTGTATGCTCTAATTAGAAGCTAGTTTTATTGAATAATCACAAGTTTTTGCAGAGAGGCACTTAGGTTGGTCATCGTAACTAGTTCTTAACCTATTGCCCAACTGCATCCAGCTTCAATTCATAGAGTTTCAGGATTTCATATTCGTTACGTTTTAAAGAATTCCAACTTATACATACTGCTATTACTGGCCAATACAGTTTGTATTCATCTAGAGCTAGTTACTAGTATTGTGCACCATCTTAAAATTGTCTACAGAGCTCTGAATTAGATTATTTTGTGATTTGTATGAATTAGAGAAATTTTAGAATGTCAATCTTTTTGTGGTTGATATTAATCGAGGGTTGGCCAATGTATGATTCCATGAGCTATGTTTCTTGGGTTTCTGCTTAACTGAACAATCTAGTATTTATGGGGCTGTAACTCTTTTGTTTTTTGGTTTGCAGGAAGAAGAAGATGAATTTGACAAAGTGGCTGTTGGCACAGAGCAGCAGGATGGTGACCGCTTGTACATGAAGGATGTAAAAATTGCTGAGTATGATATAGATGAACTTGATACACATTGTGAGCTGCCCACCTCTTTCCGTGAAGTTGAAAAAGACCCTCGTGCAAACCACACAGCTGCTAAACTTAGACTGAAAGAAGATGCCGAAGCATCTGCTAATCGTGATACTCCACTCATGTCTGAAAATGTGGCCATGTCTATGGATGCTGAAGATTGTGATAGAGAAATGTTGAATGTCAAACTTCCAAAACCAATCCTGAAGAAACGAGAAACACCGAGTGATGACTCAAGGCCAAGTAAACGTGTCCGTTTCATGTGTGAGCCTAAAACTGAGAGTGAGGTTCAGCGTCCATATGAGCCCAGTGATCTTTCATCAGAGCCTCCAAAGCATAATGGTGCAGTTGAACAACATGCATCTGATCTCTATTCCCCTGGTATTCCTGACTACCTTAGGAACCCTTCCAAGTACACTCGATATGCCTTTGATTCAACCGAGGGCATGGATGAGAAATCCAATAAAAATGCATTTATGGAATTATTTCAGTCCTTAAGGCAAAGAAGTAGCGATCACACATCTCTAGATGATGACATTTCAAAACCAGTGACATTCACTCCTAGAAGAAAACCTGAAGAGCCGTCAATTACAAAAGGAGGGCAGAAAACAACAGGTGGTTCTAAGCACGGTTCCTCTATTGTTGTTACAGCAGAGGACATCCAAGAAACTGAAGTATCTGCAATGGAAGAGGATAAATCACCTTTACCAGTTGAAAGTGGTTCCAGCATGCAAAAGGCAGGTCGTCGGTATCGGGCACGGACCACATCAGACTAAATTGCTTAACTGGGCCACACAGTGTTTTCAATGTTCTAGGCATGCCTTATTAACAAAGCAGCCTCTAAGAAGCAATGGGTATTATTGATTAAGGTAGCACACCCTATTACGTGAGGGAGTATAAATGCCTAAATGATGTGTCTGTGTTTGATTGCACATCTTCTTTGAGTGTCTTTTGTAGCCAACATATGTTGGGAATTCCACTTTTGGAATACTACGGGAAGTTTGTTCTTTGGTTGGCTTTGCCATAATTTACTCTTGTTGTTTCCATTATGAAGATGCTCTGTACAATTTTCTGAAGTTTTTCGTTATGAAACTTGCCCATAATGAAGTGAAAAACTCTTCCAAATCTCGAATGTACACAAAGGTCAAAGGTCTACTGATTACCTATACCTTTTAGTGTCTTCTTGTGTTCTGTTTCTTCTCTTGTTTTGTTTCTTCAGGTAGAGTATGGTGTATACCACATGTCTTGAGCTTATTGGCCTACTTCTGTACCTGTCAGCTAGCGCATAGATATGATATAGAAGAATTTCTGCTGATATAAGAAGTGGAATGGGGCGCTGGTTAATCACACAGCTGCTCTGCATGCTGCTACAATTAGCTGCTCTTGAGTACAGCAGATGTAATAGCTACTACAACACAGTTTTCACTGCAGCTGGGGTTGCCTGGCTAATTACTTGAGGGCGATACAGGTGTAGTAGCTGTGGCCTGTGGGTGCTGTTTGTTGCTGTTTGTCTGTCTCTCTTCTCTTATGCATGTCAAAACTGTCTGTACAGTAAGCTTGACAGAAGTACAGAGATCTAATGTGACAGGAAGGGGTGAGCTCATTTCTGTATTGTGATATGAGCTAAAGGTGGAGAATTGATGCGAATTAGCTCATATGTCCAGATTGTTTTCATTGGATAGTGCTGATCATCTCTAGAGATGAATAGCTTGGATTATTTATGTTAAGAAGATTGGGGGTAAAAGCTATTGCGCGGATGATGATGCTTCTCAGCTCAAATTCAACAGTTCTTTTCAATCATCAGGTTAAATAGCATTCTGATTCATGGTGATCTATAGATCAGTTAGAGGCTTAGAGCTTTACCCTCGATCAATTTCTTGTGAAAACAGTTTTCATAACAGATTGAGTAGTTAGGATTGATAGCTAGAATTAGAAAAAAATTCGATTTCTCGTTGTAACTAGTACTTGCTTGGTTGATCGATTACAAGTTCTCCATGGATATAGGCTATTGATTTTAAATGTTTAAAACTTGATTTTCGTTTGTTCGTTTCCCTGTTATCTGCGATTGTGATTGTGAGTGTTGATCTTGTCGTTTGCAGGTTTGAGCGTTGGTTTTTGTTAAACTTTTAAACAACTATTCACGGATTCACCCATGGACTTGGATACTAAAGATGAACGTGGACTTGGAAAACAAAATTCCGCACCCATATATTATTTCGAAGTGATGGACTATCTCAAACATACAATATGAATTAAAAATCCTTTAATTTATAATTCATCATATATTTAGGAAAAAAGCATACATTGATTTTTTTTCATTTCCATTCTTTCACGTTTAGCTTTAAATTCATCTTATATTTCAATCACAAGTTTAACATAGTTGATATTTTGTACTCTTGCTACCTATTATTTATGCAGATTATTAATATTGGTTATCACCACTAGTCATGTAGCTTTTGTCGCATGGGGTGGGAAAAGTGTAGTACAATTATGAAAATTGAAAAAAGAAAGTTATATAGTTTATTGAAACGGGCAAATTAATGATTTTTCATCTGATGTCATTTTTTTTAAATATCTCATTGATTCCTTGAAAATTGTTTTGAAATGATTTACATGGGGCTTTATTTTATATTTTTATAGTTTAAAAATATAGTTATTACCATCATATTATCAATTCAACTCCATCATATTACACAAATTTATCAATAAATTAATCATTACCTATCTACCATCTACTAGAACATGGAAATCAAACCCATAACATTTAAGAGTCATGATATATCAACCTAACCAATTCGATTAAGGGATTTAATGTCATTCCAATCATTCTTGAACAACAATCAATTTTATTAGATCTTGGTATTTATGTATCTATAAAATGTTTGATAGTTTATGTCTTAGTACAAGTTGTATACAATATTTTTAGTATTATTTTTTTTAAAGTTCTAGTATACGCAAGTGAAAAAAAATAATTCTATAAACTTGAAATGCAGAAACGATTTAAGAATTCTTTTTATATAAACAATTAAACTAAACATACCTAACATTTATGAAATAAATTATTTAATAAATTGTGAAACAAGATAAAATGTCAGCATCTATAATGATAAAGGTTAAAAGACTTAACATATATGAAAAATATGTATATGTATAATTATTCACCCAATACCTTATAACCGTAAAAGTCATATACGGTTGAATCTTAAATATAAACATTTATGAGTGGCTGTGAGAAGAAGAGGGACCAAATAAGGAATTATGAGAAGATTGGAGATTAAGGGTTTATTCTCTTCGTCTATAAACTTATATGGTCATAATTTCATTTATAATATAACTAAAAATAGTAGCAGGATTATGACAATTATTAATTTAGAATAAATATGGTATTCATTGTGATTTTCTATATACAATTCATTGAATGAAACATAAATAAATAGATAAAAAAAATTAAATATTGCAATTACTGTAAAAAGAAATGTTTATTTTTGCTTTTTAGTTATATGTTTATAAATTCAATGATAATATAAACTAAAAATAGTAGTAGGATTATGACAATTATTAATTTAGAATAAAAATGGTATTCAATGTAATTTCTACATACAATTCAATGAATGAATGAAACATAAATAAATAGATAAAAAATTAAAAGTTCCAGATCACATGGTAAGGATAAATAATTCAACGATAAAATTTAAAGGAGATATGCCGTTGTTATTCATGTTAGATCAAGTGAGATTGTATCAATCATGTATTTTCTAGGGGTACATGTTACATTGAGCGAGATTGCATCGCTCCTACTTTATGGGGTAAGAACGACGAATATCAAATTCGGATAACAATTATGTTTCATGAAGACTCAGCATTCTGTATGATCAAAAGTGATTTTGATGTGATTCGATGGGTTAGTCGTCAGTTGTATGTGTGCTGAAAACTTGAAACATATATTCAGGGACGAAACTACCTGGAGATTTAACTGAGTTCATGAATTCTGCCAACATATGCCTTGATGAAGATGATATCGTCAATAGAGAAGATGTTTATTATGTCGAGTTCATAAACACTATTATGACTTCTGGTATCATATATTCCAACTTAAGAAGGGTTGTTATAAATTTACAATGCAGCTCTCCAATAATACAATGTATTCAAACTTTAAGCATTATTATATAATTTTTTGATCATTTGATATGTTCTTTTCCAAACATCATTCATATTAGAAGTTAAATATGGCGTGGCAACACTTTGAATACAAATATCAATATTTTTGTTAGCAATATGAATCCATCAATATTTAGATTAAAGATAGACATATTTCCACGAGACTTTGTGAATATTTATTTATTTTTAATTTTTTATTATACTCGTGTTCTAAAAAACTACAACGTACATTAGAGTTGATAAGTAGTTTTAGGTAGAAATGTAAGAAAATGTACTTTTAATTGCAAAAGGTGCCATTATATTTATTGATTATTGTGCTTTTATGTATGAGGAGGCTTATTTTCCTTTAACGTATGAAGTTTTATGACATGGTTAAAAATGACAAATATATAAAATAATTTGAAATTTAAGGAGTAAATTATTGTCATGTTAATAAGGCAAAGTTGAGCTAGAGTACAGACCAAGGAAAAATCTTGACTTCGCCCCTGCATTTTTAACTTCTTTCTCGAGGGTAAACCAATTATAAGAACATGACATTCCTACTTGAAAATTCAATTCGAATTGAAAATCAACTCTTGGAACTTAATAACTTAATTTGAAATGTAAACCAAGTCTAAGAATAAATTATAATAGTCAACAAATTAATAAATAAAATATTTAAAATAAAAGAAAATTTTGTTAAAAATAAAAAAATAAAAAAAAAGGAAAAGACTTGGGTTAGAAGAGATGTCATACGATGTTGATGATATGATTGAGCAGCATAGTCATTTGTATCCGTCTCTCACCGATGAGCAAATGAATGTGTATCATACTACTATGGATGCAGTAGCTTCGGGTGGTGGTGGAGTTTTCTTTCTATATGATTATGGTGGCACTGGAAAGACATTTTTGCGGAATACATTGTGTTCTGCATTACGTGGTAGACGTGATCTTCCAGTTGCATCGAGGGGTATATATGTATCTTCTCTACTTCTTCCTAGTGGTTGTACTACACACTCTAGGTTCAATATCCTTTGCAAGTCGAGTAAAGTACTACATGCAGCAGGCGCCCATCCAGTGATTTTAAAGGATTCTTGAAAAGTTAATAATTTGGGATGAGGCGCCAATGACTAAGAAGTTTTGTTTTGAGGCTCTTGATCGTAGTCTAACGGGCGTAATGATAGGTTGTCATGGTAGAGCATTGAACAAGCCATTTGGTGGATGTGGTGATTTTAGACAAATACTTCAAGTCATACCTAAGGGTAGTAGACAGGGCATAGTCCATTCATCCCTTTGCTCATTGAAGCTCTAGAGTTCGTGTCGTGTATTGAAGCTCACGGAGAACATGCGTTTGCAGGCATTTTAATAACATGTTATATAAATTAACAAATTTTAGGTATAGTTCATGTAACTGAAATTGATTCTAATTATTCGTATTTATTAATTATCTCTATTGTATTTTATTCAATTATAGTCTGGCCAAGAATGATAGTATTAGAGAGTTTGCGGATTGGTTGTTAAATGCTGGAGATGGAGAGGTCGGTGACGATAATGATGGTGATGTGGAATTCAAACTGGCTGATGATATCTTAATTCGCCCCCCTGGTGACCCAATCGTTGCAATAGTTGACAGCACATACGCTAGCATATTAGACCAAGTTAGCGATGGTTGGTACTTCCAGGATAGAAATATTTTTGCTCCCACCAATGAGATAGTACAGGAAGTCAACGACTATAATGTCCCTTTTACCTGGAGATTTAACTGAGTTCATGAATTATGACAGTATATGTCCTGACGAAGATGATATCGTCAAGAGAGAAGATGTTTTTTTATGTCTAGTTCCTAAACACTATTAGAACTTCTAGTAGTTCCTAAACACTATTAGAATTTATGGTATCATGTAATCCAACTTAAGGAGGATTATATAGTTGTTGTTATAAATTTACAACGCCCCTCTTCAATAATATAGTGTATGTAAACTTTAAGTATTATTATATGATTTTTCAATCATTTAATGTGTTTTTTCTAAATTTCATTCATATTAAAAATTAAATATGTCGTGACAATCGAGTTAGTACTAGGAGAGATTGTGAAAAAGGGTATGATATGGATTTAAAAGCTTACATATGGTTTATAACAAAGGGTATTCTATTTGTTTTAGGAAATGTGGATTATTTATTTCCTTTTCAATTGAAGGGATAATGCTAACCTAAAACCGATTTGATATACTTATATGTGGTTCATTCTATTATATTCATTTATGATGAAAGAATACTAGAGTATACCCAGGACGGTAGTCGGTTGATTATTACTGCAATTAACACTTACATCATTAGTAAAAAGTCGTGCATGGAAAAACGCTTGAAGGTTTTTATACCTAGAATTGCATATACATTTATGTTAAATTATATAAATACGTTAGACTCTTAAGTATTTTATATTTTAAATATTTAATTAAATTAGTCTTAAAATCTTAAAATTCTAGTTAGATTAGATATAGTATTTTTTTGGGCGGCAATCTGGTCTCTTGATCTTTCAAACGTCAACTTACTATGTCCCGTTCCAGTGTCGAGACTGAGTATAAGGGCGTTGCCAATGTGGTGTCTGAATCATGTTGGTTGCGCAATCTTCTTCTTGAACTTTATTGTCCGATTCGTCAAGCTACACTTGTGTATTGCAACAATGTGAGTGCTATTTATTTCTCCGGAAATCCCGTTCAGCATCAACATACGAAGGACATTGAGATGGACATCCACTTTGTTCGAGAAAAGGTTGCGCGTGGTGAGGTTTGTGTTCGTCATGTGCCATCTCGGTATCAGATTGCAGATCTTTTTACTAAGGATTACCCTAGTACTATTTGATGATTTTCGCACCAGTCTCAACAATAGTGATCCTCCAGTTTTAACTGCGGATAAGTGTTAGATTATATAAATACGTTAGATACCTAAGTATTTTACAATTTGAATATCTGATTAGATTAATCTTAAAATTTTAAAATTCTAATGAAATTAAATATAATTTATAACTAATACATATACTATTATTATTCATGAAATATAATTAAAAAATTACATTATTTCATTCCTTTCGATTTATTGTATTAAAAGAAGACTATACAGTTGCAAAATCACGAGTTAATACATGTGAATAAATGATTTTTGCGTAGTAAAGATTGCTAATCAAAGGGGGTACTTTTGATAGAGGATATGATAGTTGACCAGTTGACTGAAGTGAAATCAAGATTATAAGTAAAAAAATTAATGATAACATTAAATTGTAATAAAGATTGAAAATTGCAACTCCAATGTAGTTCTCCAAAATTCCAAAATCTTATCTTGTCATTAATATCACAATGACTAACCATTGAGTAGAAAAAGAATTATTGCCTTTCCAAGGAAAGTAAGAAAATATCCAGAAGACAAAGGTGGGGAAAATGAGATTATTTCCAGATTAAAAGATAGAATTAGTGGAGAATATAGATGTATGCTAGAAAAAGATGAGAAAAACATGGATTACCAAAGACTAATGGTCTGTTTACCATTCATCTCTTTTCATTTCATGTGTGTATAAATAGGTAACCTGACCTCCTCTATCAATCACAATATCCACTATACAGTATATTGATCGGGCAAATAGTTGCCACGATCTTGTAAAGAAACCCCAGAGAATTCAAAGAAAGATTAGAGCGAAAAAGATACATGAGTCTCCTGTAAATACCATTCTGTATATACACACATGCACATAGAGGCTCTGCATCTCCAAACGTTCTTCTTTTTCAATCAAATTCTCAGGAAAACAGTAATACGTACATAAGCTAACATGGCGGTCGGAGGCATTGTAGATACTGGTAACCAAGGACATTATGAAGGCCGCGTCACACCATTCGTGATCATCACCTGTATAGTAGGCGCCAGTGGTGGTCTCATTTTTGGTTATGACATCGGTATATCAGGTATGTGAGAAATCTTTATAAGAGATGAGAGTCTCTGGAACAGGCCGTTTTAATTAGAGTGTTTGCGAGTACAGCTTTTGGCTTCTGCATGATATTTTACAGGTAGAAGCCGTAAGAGCATATGTGCTTTTAGAACTGCTCGCAAGTTTTGCATGTTTTACCATGTCATGGATGAATGAATACTGAAGTATAATGATGAATGATTGGTGCTTACAGGAGGAGTTACATCGATGCCCGAGTTCTTGCAGAGGTTCTTTCCTGATGTTTACGCTAGGCAGCAGAATGCAGCAAGTGGTAGCATGTATTGTACATTTGAGAATCATTTATTGACACTATTTACGTCCTCCCTTTACCTGGCGGCACTTGTATCTTCATTCTTTGCCGCCGGTACCACCAGGAAGTTTGGTAGGAAGATCTCCATGTGCACTGGAGGCATAGTCTTCCTAATTGGTGCCGTCCTGAATGGTGCAGCCATGAATGTGGAAATGCTCATCATAGGTCGCCTCTTGCTCGGTGTTGGAATTGGTTACGGTAACCAGTCCGTCCCAGTGTACCTATCCGAGATGGCGCCAGCCCAGATTAGGGGTGCTCTAAATATCGGCTTCCAGATGGCCACCACCATCGGTATTGTTGCAGCTAGTCTGGTCAACTATGGCACCGCACAGATGCAGCAGAATGGGTGGAGAGTTTCCCTTGTTCTAGCAGCAGTCCCTGCTCTGATCATGACCATTGGTGGGATCTTTCTCCCAGACACACCTAACTCCATGATAGAGAGAGGCCACAAAGAGAAAGCCAGGGAACTGTTGGTAAAAATCCGTGGCACGCCTAATGTGGACAATGAGTATGCAGATTTATTAGAAGCCAGTGAAGCCTCACAGAAGATCGAACAGCCATTGAAGAAAATCTTTGAACGCCAGTATAGGCCTCAACTGGTGATCACTTGCTTGATTCCATTCTTCCAACAGTTGACTGGTATCAATGTTATCATGTTTTACGCGCCCGTTCTGTTCCAGACATTGGGTTTCGGGGACGATGCCTCGCTCATGTCTGCTGTTGTAACTGGTGTGGTCAATGTCATTGCCACGTCATTATCGATCATCTGCGTGGATAAGTTCGGAAGAAGAGCCCTATTCCTAGAAGGCGGTATTCAGATGATCATCGCCCAAATCGTAGTTGGATGCCTCATCGGATCAGTGTTTGGTAACAATGGCCAAGGGGAATTTAGCACGGGAATGGGCAACATCACCCTGGCCTTCATTTGTATCTACGTAGCAGCCTTCGCGTGGTCTTGGGGTCCATTGGGATGGCTGGTTCCTAGTGAAATCCACCCCTTGGAGATCCGATCAGCAGGACAATCCCTCAACACATCAATCAACATGTTCTTTACATTCCTCATCGGTCAGCTCTTCTTGTCCATGCTCTGCTACATGAGGTTTGGCTTGTTCTTCTTCTTTGGAGGATGGGTGTTTGTGATGACAGTCTTCGTCTACTTCTTTGTGCCTGAGACGAAGAACATGCCAATCGAAGAGATGAACAGAGTCTGGAAGGCTCACTGGTTCTGGGCCAAGTACATCCCTGATGATGCAGTTGGTCTTGGAAACCACAAAACTCACACTGATGTTTGAATGTAAACAATAAACATATACAAGATACAAACAAGAAGAAGAAGATATAAGCGATGATAATGTTGATTGATTTTATTTATTAGAATTAGTTACATTTACGTCTCTTAAAAAAAGTTTGAAATTATGTATCTATCCAAACATTTTTGCACAACTTCCTATCATCAGTTGACTGATAAAATTCCGTCAGTAAAAAAAATTAGTTGGACTTATCTTTTTAATTTACACTGAATTTACAAAATTCAGAAAATAATTTATAAATGACGTCATTATTCAATTTTTATGATGCCATTTAAAAAATATTTAAAAATAATTGGCGAATTAAAGATACACCCCACTCCAAAATCAAACAAAAACCCAAACGCCTGGTCTCAAACTAGGGTTGAGTAACGGACGGATACGGATCGATCCGCATTCATTTGACCGGATATCCGGTCAAACGGATGAAGAAAAGGTCTATCCGTTATCCAATCCATTCTGAATGGATTGGATACGGATAAATCCGCCGGATAATGGATAAATTCGGTGGATCCGTCATCCGATAGAAAAAAATTGGAGTAGACATTAGACCGTGCCCAATGGCACTTTGGCGCGGCGAGACATTTTGCGCCGTGCCACGGCGCGGACAGCAGCCAAT
>JAYMSP010004367.1:0-16434 GCA_036897095.1 Plantago elongata
TATGGCTCTGATACCATTTAGATCAGAGTATGCAGAGTATGATAAGTTTATATCTAAATTAATTAAGGTGGGTGATATTTAGGATATATATATATATATATTATAAACAAAGTATATATATTACGTATAGTGCGTACCTACGTACGTAATTAAAATACAGTATCTTTTTAATTAAAACAAAAGAAAATGAAGTATATAAATATATATTTTTATATGTACGTAATTAAAATAATTTATATATATGAATAAAATAAAATAAAGTATATTTTTAATTAAAATAAAATAAAATGAAGCACGTATATAAATGTAATTGTTTAATGCAAATTTCTAACGGAATCTTTAATTCCATTAGAAATTTCTAACGGCATCTTTAATTCCGTCAGAACTTTCTAACGGAATTCACTATTCCGTTAGAAACTTCTAACAGAATTGGAATTCGGAATTCATTATTCCGTTAGAAATTTCTAACGGAATTCATTATTCCGTTAGAAACGTAACCGCCCAGTGGTTAAACCATCTAGCCGGATTGCAAATTTCTAACGGAATCGTATATTCCGTTAGAAATTTCTAACGGAATTTTATGCCGTTAGAAATTCCGTTACTGTTCTAACGGAAAAAAATTCCGTTAGAAAACCGTTGTTTTCTTGTAGTGGGCCAACTTGATAGATAACCAGGACAGAAGGGAAATGGCCTTGGACTTGGAGAACTACATCCATGCCACCTACTTAGTTAAGGAGTATAGCTTTGTTGCGGTGATGCATGAGGGATTCTCTGAGGAAATTGTACAAATGCTTGAAAAAGCATTATTAGAAGTGGATGAAGAGACCAGAAGGCAAATGGATTACAAGCCTGCCTTGCCCAAGAGCATGAGCATCTACCCTTCTGAACAGAACTAAATGGGCAGTTCACCACCTTGTCAATGGTGATAAATTTGATTTTCGGCGATGAGGAGGAAATCGACGAGAATGATTATGATGAACCTCTCTCTGAACATCCCACTAAGAAGGGAAATGATAACAGTGATGATGATGATCATGATGAGGCTCACACTACAGGAGCTGGTAGAATTGCTCAAACTAAAGGAGTATCAAGTGTTGGAAATCCTTCTAAATAGAAACAATCTAGTCTACCACCATTTTCAAAATCACCCAATCACAACTCTCAACAACAGACTGATACTGAAGCAGCAAGAATTGTTGAATGGGAAGCTGAGGCTAGAGTTTCCAAACTCAAGAAGCTGTTGGAGAGAGAAGCTCTAGATAAGTTGGAGTTGGAAGAGATGACTGCTTACAAGGCTGCCAAAATCCAAAACTTGGAGGCACTGAATGAAAAGGAGAAGGAGCTCCTTGGTGAGCAAATCAAGCTCAAGCAGTCTCGAAAAACTGCTATGGTTCAAGTTGAATCACTGGTAGCAGACAAGTAATATGTTGAGGTTGCATTACAACTTGTTGGACCATCACAGGACAAGGACAACGAACCAATTCTTGAAGCCCTAGAAGAGTCCTCAGATGATGATGGTATTGACCATCTTGATGGATTAGATGAAGAGAATTGACACTTCGCCACTCTGAATGAACATATGGTTGTGTATCATTTGAAGAGATAGGTGATAGCACCTAAAGCCTTCAACAAGGCCCCTGAAACTAACAATGATTTTGAGAACAAGTTCATTATACTTGCAAATATGAAGAATTATTTGTTTGAACAAAATAATCAGGCCTTGGCCTCCATCACTTCAGAGTTTAAAGCATTTGCTGAGCTCCTAACTAGAAGGACAACATCTCCAATGCTGTAACAGAAAGACTTAGCCATGCAGAGAGATGCATACTTCGAAACAGCTCAGAAAGCTTTAATGAAATCTAGTTATGATGCTGGAAAAGTAGACAATCTAGATGATGATGATACTGATCATGATGAGCATCCTCTCCACAGAATGAGAAGGAGGATTGATGAGGTATTTGAACCTATTGTTGCAAGACCCAATGCTACCAGAACACCATCTGGACAAAACCAAATCTGTCCAAGGTGGTTCATCAAGTCAAACCTCCACAGGAAACACATCAAGGGAGAATTCCAGAGTGAATAGAAGACAAAGAAGGAATGCAAGGTTTGAGAGATTAGCTACTAAAGATGTACCTCCTAGACCTGCAGATACCTTAATTGAGTACACCAAGAACTATGATAGATAGTCTGCATATCAATGCATAAGACAACTGAATGGCTACTGGATTCTGAATCTCGAACATTTACTGTTGAATAGGAAATTTTCTAATCCCATTTTCAACCAAATGCTGGCATGGTGAGTAAGAAGACCACAACTGATAAATCCTGAACATGTGAAAACATGGCTTGATTTTGAAGTAAAAGTGAGAAGAGATGCCATGGAAAAGGATATGAATGAGAAAGTTCCTTAGAGCAAGCCTGATGATGTTCATAAAGTTCAAAAACTATTGGGAACAGGTTATAGCTCTCAGAACAAGCTTGTAGTACTAGTTGATGAGTCATTTTACTTGACTAAGAAACTGAGAAATACACACACGCATTCGTACTACATTATCAAGCAAGTATTCTCTCAAGCATTCTTACTACCATTCTCCAAGCTTACTGTTGCGATTAACAAGATCGAGATATAACTAGTAGTTCTAAGTGTCTTGATCCTTCAACAAGTATTGTAATTTGTGAAAGATTTTAATCGGTTGATAACTATCTGACATTCATTCTCTTGAACAAATCTCATAAACTTGGGTCAGTAAAGGAGCAAGCTACCATACACTGCATAAGTATATTAAGTAGTCTTGATTCTTCAAAGCTTTCTGGACATAACTGAAAAGTTATAAAAGAAGCTTACCTGATAATCAACTCATAACGAACACCATTAAGGCGTGGAGTACATGAAGTACTTGATTTGGGAAATCAAGGAATAGCTCCAAGGTTATCTTGAGTACAGGAAGTACTTGGCTCTAGGAGCTAGGGAACAACTCAGGGGGAACATTTGGTTGCATACCATTTGTTTTAGGGATATTATAATAGGATTATTGTAAGTTGAATTAAATTATTTGAAATTATTTGTTCTAGTGGATTCTAGGTCTCTGAAAGGCCGAGTAAATTAGTTGGAGAATTATGCCACCTCCAGATACCACTATCTTTGATGTGTTATTTACTTTATGTATTTATATTTCAGCAACTCTCACACACATTTACTACTATAAAGCACAAACTCATTTATTTATCGCATAAAGTCTTTTGCTCTCTGAATATTAAGTATCAGATACCTACAAGTTTCTGAGAAAATTTGTTTATCAAAAAAAGTTTGAAAAGACTATTCATCGCCCCTAGTCTCTTCCTTTGTTGTTATTTGGACCAGCAAGTGGTATCAGAGCAGCAGGTTCCCAAGCCTTTTGCACTAAACCTAGATCCACCAGATAGGTAAAGGTTTTGGTCGCTTTTCGAGGACGTTTTAATTTTATGTTAAGTGTACATGTATATCTCTGGGTAATGCTCTGATTTTGAAGCTCGATAATTACGATAAATGGAAGAACAACATGATGTTGCATCTTGAAGATATCAGTGATGAGATAATCTATGTCATCAAGGAAGGACCTATCTGTTAGGATTATCTGTTTGTATTTTTGATCAATCACCTTGTGACTTATCTTTAGTACAGAAAGGTGACTAGTACTTTTAGTTCACTTGAACATTGTAAAATAGGAATTCACTTAGTATGTTTAGTCTAGTTAAACTTTTATTAGGATTTTTTGGTCTCTGAATGTAATTCTATATTTTGAGAAGGCCATGAAGAAGGATCCTAGCAATGGATTTTAATTGGAGATTTGAAGACTGAAGATTGCACAAGTTTGACAAAGGCATAAGGATTAGTGTCCTCAGATAGACTATGTTCAAAAAGCATATTGTGTAGTGCAAATGGCACATTACATGTCTCTGAATATATGATATCATTGAGTCAAGGAGCATGCTAGCTTTTAGAAAAGCTCACGTGTCCTGAACCTATAACAAGAGTTTATTATTCGTGAAAGATTTGAACTTTCAGATAAGCTTACCTGACAATCATAACTAAAAAGTTATACAAGAAGCTTACCTGATAATCATCATATAACTAACACCATCTAGGCGTGGAGTACAGGAAGTACTTGGTTTGGGAAATCAAGGAAAAGCTCCAAGGTTATCTTGAGTACATGAAGTACATGGCTCGAGGAGCTAGGGAAAAACCTAATGGGAACATTTAGTTGGGAACCATTTGTTTGTAGGGATTATAGAATAGGAATAATGTAAGGAGAACTCAATTGTATGCTCTAGTGAATTCCAGGTCTTAGAAAGGCCGAAGTGGACTAGTTGGTGGATTACGCCACCTCCAGATACCACTATAAACTGATGTGTTATTTACTTTATTGTACTCACATTCTAGCATAACACACACACACACATTATTACTGCAAAGCACATTTACGTTTATCTATCGATTAATGTCTTCCGCTCTCTGAATCTAAGTATCACAAACCTACCAGTTTCTGAGAAAGACAGTTTATCGACAAAAGTTTGAAAAGACTATTCACCCCCCCCCTCTAGTCTTTTTCTTTTGCCGTTACCTGGATCAACAAGTGGTATTAGAGCATGAGGTTCCCAAGCCTTCTGCACTGAACCTCGATCCCCCAGATAGGTAGAGTTTTTGTCACTTTACGAGGACGTTTTAATTGTGTGTTAAGCGTGTAGGTATGTCTCTAAGTGATGCTCTGGTTCTTAAACCAGAGAATTTCGAGAAATGGAAGAACAACATGATGCTGCATCTTGAAGCTATCAGTGATGAGATGATCTATGTCATCAAGGTAGGGCCAATCAAAATCAGACAACTCAAGTACGTGATTGAAGTTTCTAATGGTCGGAGAAACAATGAAGCTGAAGGTAGTGATACTTCCACTAGCGATAGTGGTCGTGCTGCTGCTGGACAAGTTGAGTATGAAGACAAACCTCGTGAACTCTAGACATCGGAAGATGCCAAGAGACCAGGTTGGATGGTCAAGCTTTGTAACATCTTCATTCGATCGACACCTGAGCACATACAGTGCAAACTGTGGTGTGCAACACCGGTGAAAGTTGCCTGGAAATTGATTGAAGAAATCTGTGCAGGAACTGAGAAAACCAAGGAAAAAATAAGTTCGGAGTATTTTAATTGATATTCCAAAACTTCAAACAGGGTCCCTATGAAACTCTGGAAGAACTTAATTTTCGGTTTACTACTCTCATGAGTGATATGGTTGCACTTGGAGAAAGTGATAGATATTCAAATTCTTAGAAGGTGAAAACCATCGTCAGAAGCTTGAACCAGAATTGGGAGCAT
Source organism: Plantago elongata (assembly GCA_036897095.1). NCBI lineage: Eukaryota > Viridiplantae > Streptophyta > Magnoliopsida > Lamiales > Plantaginaceae > Plantago > Plantago elongata. The sequence continues at coordinate 5,354 of JAYMSP010004367.1, forward strand.
ACCCAGTATTTTTACTTCAACCAGAGAATGCAACAAATCACTCCAATGGAACTCTTTTCACATTTGGCCACCGTAGACTACGATACAATCCAATGAGGATTAGTTGTAGCTGAAAAGTTGCAGAGTGTTGCTCTTGTTACCCAAGGTACATCTGGAAAGAAGGATACCAAGGTAGTGTCTGAAGAAAATGCTCTTGCAATGAGACATATGAAGAAATATGTGACTCAAGATATTTAATGGAGAAAAGCAAAAGAGAAGCTGAAAAAGCATCTCAGCCCAAATTACCATCAGTACAAGAATATACAAATGAACAACTCTCTGAACAACCCTGCTCAGAAAGTCATTAGTACTGAAGTTGCTGAAGTTGGAAATGATATCTGCTTCTATTGTCAGAAATGCGGTCACTTCAAACGTGATTGTCCTGCTTTTAACAAGCTTAAGATGGGTGACAAGAAGGAGAGAAGAACATTCAAAAGAACTCAGAGGGCATTGCTTACTGATGAGAGAAAGAAGATCCAAATTCAACTTGATGCTCTAGATGTTGAGTCGGATTCAGAAAGTGAAGATTCATATGACTCAAAATTACCATCACCAGAATTGTATAGAATAACTCACAATGTTTCGACTTTAGCCTAAAGAAGAACGGCTTGTGCGGAGTTTCTGAGATTGTAGGTCCTGACATCTCCAACATTGAAGAATGTCTTATGGCTGATGAAATAATAAACACATCCCAATTCTTGTTTTATGAAATTGATGATGACGGCATTAAGGATTTGGAATTGGTCAAGAGTGAACTTGATCAATATGAGAAAGAATTTTTGTAGTCGAGTCAACAACTGAATTTCTGGGAAAGAATGCAAAGAAACTCTTGAAGAAGAGGTTTCTAATTTGACCAAGGTATCTGAGATTAAAGACGCTGAAATAGCATCTCTAAAATCCCAAAAATCGGAGAATGAAAATTCTCGTGAGCTAGCCTTGAATGAGCTAAATGAGAAGTTAAAAAACTTCTTTTTGAAAATGAAGAACTCAGAAAGAAAGAAGTATCTTTCAAATCATCTGTCAAAACTAGTGACACTCTCACGGAGGTTCAATCATACTTGAGAGATCCTTCTGAGAAAGGTGGACTTGAACTTAATGCTCAATCAAGTAATCCTACTCCTCTGAAAAAGAGTGATGAAAGGTTGACCTTTGTAAAAAGTCAATAGAATGGTTCCAAAGAAGTCTATAGCATTGGTCAGAAAGATAAGATTCTTAACAAAGGGAAAGCTATTATGACTAAACCTATAAAGGAACAACAAGTCCCAAAGAAACTTGTGAAGAAGGTTTTTGTAAAGAAACATGATCATTTAACTTTTGTGATCCTCCACAATGTTGTATCACTAGGAAGGTAAGCATCGCCGGATTGGGTGTATTTCCTACTGTGCCATTCTATGGATATAGGAATGATGTTGAAACTAGTGAGACTGTTGAAAATCGTGTTCAGAAAACCGATGGTGCTCGAAATGGTATTGGCTATCGTGCTATCGGAAAGGTCCTAATGCAACAATACAAGGAAGGACAAGAGAAATGGTGGAAAGACAGAATTGCTTATAGCAATTATCAGAAGTGGAGGCAATCCCAAGTCAATGTAAATATGAATGCCAGGGCTAGAAGAAACTTGGCCAGGAAGACTAAGCTTGCTGAAAAGCAAACTCAGAAACCTGGCAGGTCTTTGAAGCCACCACGAGGAACACCAAGGAACACACCAAGAAGGAAAATCGATTTGAGATCCGATGATTCAAAGATTCCTCCTTATGTTCCATGTAGACAAAAACCTACTCCTAAGAAATCTATTCAGAAATGGATTCCCACATGAAGAGTGTTTAGTCTAACTGGTTATGATTCGGAAGCACGAACCTATCTCATGTTTCTTGTTTTGTGCAGAACGTGTCATGAACTAAGGCTCAATGTCTATTTGATAGTGGATGCGGGAAGCACATGACAGGAGACAAAGCAAACTTGGTCGATTACAGGGCTTGTGATACTAGACCAAACATCAGGTTTGCTGGAGGAGAATTAAATCCTTCAATAGGATTTGGCAACATCAAATTGGGGTACCTTACGATCTCTGACGTATTACATGTTAAATGTTTGAAATATAATCTTTTAAGCATGAAACAGTTTGCAAATAGGGGATATTCGGTGAAAATTAAATCGAAATTCTACAAATTAATTTACAATGAGTCAAAGCAGACAGTCTTGGTTGCTAAAAGCGGTAATAAAGTCTATATGTCACTGATTAGACATCTGCCACAGCTGAAGAATGTCTCATTATGAATCAATCAGGTCACACTGAAGAACACTCGTTATGGCACAAGAGAAGGAGTAACTTGAATTTCAAAACTCTGAAAAAAAATTCCAAGAAAGAGTTAGTGGTTGAACTACCTAAAACAACATTCAAAAAGGACGGTCTCTGCTTTGCTTGTCAATTGGGGAAACAGTCTAAAACCTCTTTCAAGTCCAAAACCAGACATTCATGTGTTAGACCACTGCAACTTTTACATATGGATATTTTTGAATCATCTGTAACAAGTTATACATGGAAGTAGTATAGTCTAGTTGTTGTAGATGACTTCTCTAGGTTTACCTGGGTTCTCTTTCTGAAACAAAAGTCTGATGCTAGGGTGGAGATACCAAACTTGATGAACAAGCTTGAATTCAGGAAAAATGACAGTATCTGCAATCAGAACAAACCATGGTACTGAATTTTTCAATCAGTATATAAAACATTTTTGTACCTCCAATGATCTACAACATCAACTATCTTCAATAAGGACACCACAACAAAATGGTATTGATGCAAGAAAGAATAAGACCCTTAAGGAAGCTGGAAGGACAATGCTAGCTGACACTGAAATAAGTTAACTTTACTGGGTTGAAGCTGTAAATACACCATGCCACACTCAGAACAGATGTTTGATAAACAAACACCATGACAAAACTCTATATGAGCTCTTGATTGGTAGACCCCCTAATATCAAACATTTGAGGGTGTTTGGTTGTAGAAGTTTTGTTCTTAACAATGGAAAAGAATGATTGAAAATATTTCAACCAAAGGCTGATGAAGGTGTATTTCTTGGTTATCCTATGAATAGAAAAGCCTACAGAGTGTACAACAAAAGAACAAAGAAGATTGAAGAATCAGTTCATGTAGTATAATATGAAGGAAACAAGAAAATACCCCTTGATGAAGAACTCTCAGAAAGATTCAAGGAACTCCTTATTAACGATTTTGAAGAAGAACCCTCAGAAAGGAGAAACTTTGTCATTAATATTGAGGATCAGTCTGACGAAGAAACTTGATGTGCCTAGTAACAACCAGATGACTCTTAGACATGATGAAGAATTTCTTTTGAGAATTCCAGAAAAGGAAACTGGGATTACTCATCGTAGAGACCTTTCTAGGAATAACCTTTGGAAAGACTTATTCCATAAACCTTTAACAATGAATAAGTGTCTGATATTTACCGCACTTCTAGTGTAAAAAATATCAATGATACTGCAGAAGTATCAAGTCATAATCATAGTGATTCACATTCAGATCACGTAGATGATGACCCTACTAGTTCAAAATCCATTATGAAATGGATTAGAGATCATCCTGCAAAGGATTTGATTGGTCCAATTGATCAAGGTGTTAGAACTAGGAGAGCAATAGCTTAAAATTTTGATTCTCTCTTTGGATGTTTTATCTCAAACATTGAGCCAAAAACTATTGAAAATGCATTAAAGAATCAAGACTGGATCTCTGCAATGCAAGAACAGTTGGATCAATTTGAGAGAAACAAGGTCTGAAAACTAGTTCCATTTATAGAAGGAATATATGTGATTGGAACTAAGTGGGTTTTCATAAACAAAATGAATGAGTCTGGTGAAATAACCAGAAACAATGAAAGGTTGGTTGCCAAGGGATTTACCCAGACTGAAGACTTAGACTATGATGAGTCATATGCACCAGTTGCAAGATTAGATGTAATTAGACTATTTCTAGCCTTTGCAGCTCATAATGACTTTAAAGTTTATCAGATGGATGTTAAAAGAGCATTTCGGAATGGTGAACTTGCTGAGGAAGTCTATGTTGATCAACCACCAGTCATTGAAGTTTCCTCAGAAAGTAGGATGGTCTATAAGTTACAAAAAGCTCTGTATGAACTGAAACAGGCTCCAAGAGCATGGTATGACACTTTGGCCAAATACCTTCTGGATAGTGGTTTTTAAGAAAGGTGAAGTTGATAAAACTTCTTTTACCATAAATCATGATGGGAAACTACTATTAATTCTAGTATATGTTGATGACATTATATTTGGATCTAAAGACAAGCAACTTTGTAATGACTTTGCTAATCTCATGAATAGAAAATTTGAGATGAACATGATTGGAGAATTGAATTATTTCCTAGGATTGCAAGTCAAGCAACTTAATGATGGAATATTCATCAGTCAAACAAAGTATGCAAATGATATACTCAACAAGTTTAATCTTAAGCCTTCTGAAAAGAATGCCAAGATACCTGTGAGCATAGGAACCAAAATGACATATACTGAATCTGTTAAGAGTGTTGAAGAACATAAGTATAGGAAATTGATAGGTTCACAACTATACATTATTGCAAGCAGACCTGATATTCAATATGCAGTTGGTGTATCTGCTAGATTTCAGACAAATCCTAGCAATCACATTACAACATTGTTATGAAAATATCAAGGTATATCCAAGGTATAGTAGAAGTTGGAGTGTGGTATCCTAAATAAAGTGGATTGAGTTTGGTTGTCTACTCAGATGCTGATTATGCTGGATCAATGCTTGATAGGAAAAGTACTACAGGAACATGCCAGTTTCTAGGAACTAGACTTATCTCATAGTTTAGCAAGAAGCAAAACTCAATTGCTACTTCTATCACATAAGCTGAATATATTATTGTTGGTTGTTATGCTACTCATATATTATGGATACTACAACAACTCAAAGACTATGGACTTAATGAAGAGAAAACTCCCATTTTCTATGATAACACAAGTGCTATTGCGATTACCCAAAATCCAAAGTTCCATGCCAGAACTAAGCACATTGATTTTAGACACCACTTCATCAGAGACCATGTTGAGAAAGGCAATATATAGATTCTAAAGGTTGGCACTGAAGATCAACTTGTTGATATCTTCACAACGCCTATATAGGAAAGTAGGTTCTTAACCTTAAGACATAGTCTTGGGTTAATGGAGATGCCTCAGAACTGAAAAGTTCTAAGTCTCTAAAAGAGTTGATAAGGAACAGAGAAAATGAAAACATGTTTCTGATACGGGTGTTCAGAAAGCCTACATGATAAGAAGGATAATAAGGTTTCCGAGACGTATGACTCGGAAAGGCTAAGCTCTTCTGGAAAGGTAAGTCCAGAAAGACAGGTTGGTAATAGTCCATAACTATATAAAACTAGAACTCAAATACTATGGACAGGTCATATATCCAGTGGTAATTTTTGAAACAGGAATTCAGAAAATCATTTAAGACATGAAGTATGTGAGAACTAATAGTCCAACATTGTACATATTTCTGAGAGTCAAACATGTATATGGTTTTGTGTTTTTACCATTTATATGATAAGTAACATAAAACAAGACCTGCTCTCTGAAATGATAAGACCAAAGGTTTTCTAGTCTTACACACTACCAGTGACTTATGGATATATATTGCCAAAATTCATTAATTGGACACGGGAACATTTGTTGATTGATATCATTACAAGATATTGAACAAGAGCCCTTAATGAATAAACGTTTGATCTCAACGGGTGAGATTAAATCGCGGTGAGTAATGCCTGTTGTGAAAACAGTCATGGCCCACTTCGCATTTAATGCAAAGTAGAAACGTATACCACGCCGATGCAATGTACACAGATACATATATGAAATTCTATACATATGATGTATCAATGTAATTTTATCTTGATATATATAAAGGATTCTAGTAAGAGACAAACAGTTTGACCAAATCCAAAATTTTAACTTGCATCAAAATAGCAAAAACTCAAGTATTCTGCAAATCCTTCTACTAATCTTCTGAGTTTGCTTAGTCTTCTGAAAAGATAAACTAACATTCTCTCAAATTCAAGCTCTTATTTTCTAATCCTACCCAGTAACTCTATATAAGAGATGGCATCCAGAAAGACCTCATCCAAGAACTCAGTTGCAACCGCTTCTTCTGCTGAAAAGCAAGGAGAAAAGGTTTTCCAAGTGTTGAACAAACGCTTGCTGGGTAATTTCAACCCAGAGGATTGGACTTCCAACCTCAGAATGAATTGGGGAGCACACATGGTGGAGAAATACTTGACTCTGGCTATCTCTTCCACTCCATGCAGGAATCTGTTTGTGAAGATGCTATCCAAGGCACACAATAAGAAATTCCTCTCTATCGCCCCTTCAACTCATCCCAAGTCTACACCAAGATTGTGAACAACGTTGAAGAAACATTTATTAAGTCTAAGGTTCAAGATGTAGAAATACATATTGATTGTGATGCCTTTTGCAAAATCTTCCGTCTCAAAAATCGTGGGATGACATGGGAGATCAACACAAAATACAAGACTATGAACACTGCAGTCAGAGTGATGTATGAAGAAGCAGCAAATGACAAGATTGAGCACTGGAATGTGCTTGCCAGCATCGTTCACAGGTGCTTGGATGGAAACAAAGGTGGAATTGACCAGATAAGTCTGGAGAGATGGATGATAAAGGCCATTCTCTAGAAAGAGTTAAATGACAGAGACAACCTCTTCAATTGGGGGAAATACTCTTCATGAAGTTCATCAACCGGGTCAATGAATTTGAGCCCAAGATTGTTAAAGGTCGTGCCGAACCAAGTTGAATATGCACTATGGTCTAAAAATTTACCACAATGTACCGACATGCTCATGAGGAAGCCTTCAAAAAGGTTGCCAATGATGAGTTGGTTGATTAGGAAGAAGGAGTATCCGGAGAGATACATGTTGAGGTCCACATTGCAAAGAAACCAAGGACCAACAAACCGAGGTCAAGGAAGAGGACTCTGATTTTCATAGATGACACACCTCGACCAGAAAGGGAAACAGAAGATGTTGAAGCCCAGAGACCCCTTCAAGTCCAAAAGGAGTCCAGCTCAGAAAGGAGATCCTTAAGCAATGGTAATATGCCAGAGTTGTCCATGAACAAGCTCAACCAGATCGACGACTCTGTCCCATACTTCGACGTGGATTCTGAAGATGATCTACCATTACAGATGGCACTTAAAAGATCACGGATAGAGACTCATGGTGGAGCCTCTAGCTCAGCTTCACTACCTCAGAAAGCTAAGGTTGCAGAGGATGCAATCCCAGAGAGGAAAATCGAAGATGTCACACCCCAACAGGCAGATGATGGCTTGGCGGTGGATGACAGAATGATGGAAGATTCTGACATTGCTTCCGCATTCAAGTTGCCAGCAGACTTGATTGTTGAAGAAATTCCTGCACCCGAGCAGGTTCCTCAAACATCTGAGACAAAAACTTAGAATGCTCAAGCAGAGGAAAGTTCCAAAGTACCAGAAACTTCAAGACATGAAATGGAAGCCACAATGACTGAAGATACACAGGTAAACATAGTTGTATATATCTAACTTATGAAACATTTGAATAAATGTTAAGCTAGTTACTCATAAACTTCCTTTGTTATAGGCTTTCATGGAGACAACAGAGCAGGGGGGGAGACATTCTACCCCCCCCTCTGAATGAAGAAGAGGTTCCTTCAACCTCTACAATACAAGAAAATGAGCATGTGCAGCAGGTAGTCAATTGTCTCTGAAAATAAACAAGTTTGTACATAATCAAATTTCTTGTATTTCTAACTTCAATGTCTCTATACAAGCTCCAACTGAGAAAGTTGTTAAAGTAATGGAAATATCAGAAGCTCAAGAGAATCCAGAGGTTGAAAATCCTTCTGATGAAATTGCTTCTGAGCCTTCCGTTGTGGATGTATGTAAAACATAAACAATATCTTGTAAAAATCAACATTGCTTAATCAAACACTTTATTTCTTCGAATAGGTTCATTCTGAAGAAAAGGTAGGTGAGAAAAACTTGGAAACCTCCACAACACCAAAGGAAATAGACACGGTCTAAATGGCCAAGTCTCCAAAAAGGTTACCAGAGACCGCTCCGGTTTCTGAAAGAATGGATTCTGAGCATCCTATCTTGTAAGTAAGTGAAGCTCTCCGAAATACATTTCTTGTAAATACCTTTCTGTAGAATATTTCTAAACAACAATGTTTGATTTTAATTCTCAAGCTCAAGCAGAAAGAACGGTTGAAGAGGATTCAGCCACTTCTCTGACCATGGTATCTAAAGCACCTATTGCTCCAAAAGTCCAAGTTAATGAGCCTCGTATTGATACACAGGTATGCTCAGAAACATAGACTTCTCTAATTCTCAGATAACCACAAGTAAGTTTGAACAAAACTAACTTGAAACCTTTCTTTCAGGCTCAAGTGTTAACTGACAGAGCTAGCCAAAGTAATTGATCACCAAGAGAGAAGGGCTGGAGCCTTCGATCTGGAAAACAATGTCCATGCGATGTTCCCAGTGGAGGATTATTCCCACTATATGTTGATGCATGACGACTTCACCTACGACGTTGGGAAGAAGCTGATGGATGCGTTCAATGCTGCTAATGAAGAGACCAAAAGGGAGATGACTTTCAATCCATCTTGCCCCAAAAGCTCAAAGTTTATCCCTTTGAACAAAAGGAAGTAAACGGGCAGAGGATTACCCTTCCTACAATCATTAATTTGGTTTCAGATGAAGAGGAAGAGTTTGACGAGAATGATGAAGACTCTTTCGATGAACATCCAGCGGGCGGTGACAATGATAATAGTCATTCTGATGATGACAGTGATGATGGTCCTTCGCCAGTGACTGGTGGAATGGCACAAGGAGATGCCGGAACGGGAACTCTAATTGCTGAGGACTCTACTCAGTGGTATCCACCAACATTACAACAATCACCACCTCCAGCTGACCAACAAGATCAATAAACCCATCAGAAGGCTAATGAGCAAAATCACCAAGTCGACCCCTCTGAAGAACTTAAGGTTGTTGAATCCAGAGTTGCTAAACTCAAGGAAATGTTGTATGAAGAGACTAAGCTCAATCTACAGTACCAATCTCTGATTGAAGCAAAACTCAAGAAATGCTAAGGAGAAGGCACTCCTTGCTCAAAAGCTACAACTGAAGAAAGATATTGATGCCACGGTTGCAGAGTTGGACGCTCTGGTGACAGACGATACAGAGCATGATGCTAAGGCTACATCAGATAGGCCACATGAACCATCACCTTAGAAAGCTAGCACCAAAGGTAAAGAGAAAATGGTTGTTGAGCTCACTCAGAACGATCACATACTTGTGAGAATTGATGATGATGATGAGGCACATGATATGGCTCCAGAAGAGGATGCAATTCTTCTCTCTCACGGTAAAAGAGAACTTCTTGCTCCACATATCTTCTCATCATCAGCTGTTACTTCCAGATATGGAAAATTCCTTGGAAGAAGTATTTTGTTTGCTGCACTCAAAAATGACTTAGTTGCTGAAAATTCCCAGGTACTTTCATCTGTACCTACTAACCTCAAGCCAATAGCTAATCTCTTGCTACACAGAGCCACTAGCATTGCACTATCTCAGAAATATATAGGCATTGTTCGGGATGAAGAGTGCAACAATGCCAACACAGCACTTGAAGAAGCTAAATATGTTATTATGAAAGCACAACCTATCTCACATCCAATAGAAGAGCTGAACCAAAAGAGCAGGCACTCCTTACAAAGAATCAAGAGCTCAAAAAAGAAGTTCAGAAACTTGTCCAAGTTCACAACAATATGCAACAGAACTTCGAGTCACTCTCTCATTCTTATGTTAGTTTGAGTCAATCACTCATGACTATGGGGGAAGAGAATAGAACTGCCCAGAGAGATAGAGGAAGGAAGAGAAAACAATTACCCTCCACAAGTCAAGTTCCAGACATGCCTTCTGAAGAACCAAGAACAAGGCAACGAAGTATGATAACTAGGGGTTCCAAGGCCCTTGTTATATATGAAGGAATCAATCCTTTAAGAAGAACAAGAACAAGAAGAAGGAGAAATGCAAGGTCAGGAGGAAACCTGTAAGTTTCCAATCAGAAACTTTGATGATGATGATGATGACGATTACGATGATGACGATGATGATGATGATGATGATGATGATGATGATGATGATGATGAGATTGATACAGATGAGCATCCACTTCACAAGAGAAGAAGAGTGGAAAGCCTACCTGAACCTCCTCAGGCTGCTAATCCAATATCTGCCAAGACTCCTTCTGGAAACACCAAGTCAAACAAAGGTGGATCATCCAGCACAAAACTCAGAAAGCAAGTAGAACTGGAGAAAAGACTGAATCAAAGAAAATATTCTGTCAAGCATTCATACTATCATTCTCCATGCTTACTGTTGCGACTATCAAGCTCGAAGAACCAGTAGTTGTTCTAAGTGTCCTGAACTATAACAAAAGTTTGTTACTCGTGAAAGAGTTTAACTTTCCGATACCCTTTTTGAAGCTCATTCTCCAGAACGGATACCAACACTTGGGCCAGAAAGAAGAAACCTACCATATATTGAACAAGTATATTAAGTAATATAATCTCTTCAAGCTCTCTAAAAACATAGTTGGAAAGTTATAAGAGAAGCTTTCCTGACAATCATCATATAACCAACACCATCTAGGCGTGGAGTACAGGAAGTACTTAGTTTGGAAAATCAAGAAAAAGCTCCAAGGTTATCTTAAGTACATGAAGTACTTAGCTCCAGAAGCTAGGGAAAAACTCAGGGGGGAATATTTGGTTGTGAACGCTTATAGGGATCCTCGAATAGGACTTATTGTAAGGAGAACTCAATTGTCTGTTCTAGTGAATTCCAGGTCTCAGAAAGGCCGAAGTGAACTAGTTGGAGAATTACGCCACCTCCAGATACCACTATAAACTACTGTGTTATTTACTTTATT
>JAYMSP010004368.1:0-16432 GCA_036897095.1 Plantago elongata
TAAATTAATCATAAAATGTTGTAGGGTCGGATCTTGTAACAAATTTATGGAATGGGTTCGAGTATATGTCAGACCGGACCTGAATATCATTATTCCGAACGGGTTTAATTCAAGTTCGATAGAAATAATCCTTTCAGTCAAATACCGTAGAGAAGAGAACCCTTGTACCTCATCCTACCAATCAAATCTTATACATAAAGAAAATGAAATTGAAAGACTTCATATGTAAAATGTTATTGATATATAGACATGTAAAGATCAACAGTCCACAAAGTAGCTCGCATGTATATTTTCTACCTTTTGAAACTGAAAAGAGCATATTTAGTACGCGATTCATAGCACTTGTAGCCCATATTAGATGTAGTGTCAACGAATTTGATCATCGAATCAAGTTTTCAACATGGAAATATATTATTTCTACCCACTTTGAATTGAGTTCTAAAGTTTAATTATGAGTTCTTTAGAATTCATTTTTAACCCCCTCCCCAAGAGTTATTCTCCATCAGTGTTTAGTTTTTCCTTCCATTAAAGTTTTTAAGTTTTCAGTTCCTTAAACTAGTTTATATTATTATTATTATCGAGTTGTCAACCATTTTTTAGTATACTTACATATATATAGGAATGTAATTTGACATATTGAATAATTTAACATCAATCTTATTATTAGAGTTCTGTTAAGTTCCAACAAATGAACTACCCCATCATTAGAGTTCAAATTTTCCATTGAGTAGAAACTATCGATTTTCTCTAGTTGAGGTTTTGAGTTAGAATGACTTCATTTTTAAAGTTCATATACCTTCATATTTATATTCTAATTTGTAATTATTCTACTTTCAGAGAGGACTTTACAATATAGTGTTTCATCTATATAATTAGGTTGTACTTTGAATAGAATCTTCAAATTAATATTATTCTAGCTTAGAGTTGAATTTACCAATTCAAATTATAATTGTTTAATTTTTAGAGTTGGTTTACATTTCAAATTAAATTTTGAAGTTTCAATAATTGTTTTACCATCGAACTGAATTTTCTAATTTGAAAAGGCCATGTCCTTATAAATTAAATTTTCCAATTAAACATAATTTATACTTCCTCCGTCCTGTCCTAAGCTTCCCACTTTACCATTTTTGTTGTCCTGATTAAAGCTTCCCATTTCCATTTGTATCCATTTTAGCCCAACTTTAACATTAGAATATTCAGACAATAGCTCAAAATTACATATCATGCCACTCAGTTATAAATAAAAGTACTCTTGTTTTATTATTTTATGAAAATGTAATCTTGTCTTATTTTTTGAACCCACAAAGTATTTGTGAAGCTTCAGAATGAACGAAGGAAGTAAGTTAGAATTATCAAATTTTTAGATCGTTTTCCTGAATAGTGTAGTTTGCACTTTTAGATAAGTTTTCAAGTCCAATTTATTGCATTTCTAGAGTTATTTGCAATTTGAATTGAATCTTCAAGTTAATATCGTCATTGGAATGTTTGAGGTGAAATTCTAACTCAATTTTATTGAGGTAACCTTCTTATCATGTTTGTCTAGAGATTTTTAATTAAGTCAAATTAGTACCGTTTTTTAATCCATCTTCTATTTACAACTTAATTAAAATTTCGGTCTCTACCTAATCTTTTTTCTCTCACTATATTTGTTTATCATATATTATAACAACCTTAAATCAATCGAACAATCTTAAATACTACTTTAAGCACGTGCTATAGAACAACCCTACAATCCGTATAAAATTTTAACTCTATTCCAAGCAAACATTTCAAACTCAAATGAAGTTACTATTCCTCTACTGAAACTCTGTTAAAATTTAGTTAAGCCAAACAACCTTCACATTTTGAATTTTTTTTTCATTTTCACTTTTGAATTAAGCTTTTAACTGATAGGTGTATCTACTCGATTAATTCTCTTTCCTTATTATTTTTTTACTTTTTTAATAATATGGGTCTTTCATATCCATTTCCCACTTGTTCTTATTCATCATGATACTAACAAATAAAAAAAAAACTTATAAAAGTAAAACCCAAATTGAAACTATGCAATAATTCTATACAAACATATACTCAATATTTTTGTTATGCCATACAACGTAATTTTTATCTTCATATTAATTATTTAAGAAATGATTAATCTGTATAGTTAAACAGGCAACATATAATTGTGTGTAGCTTAACGGTTAAAACTATAGTTTGAATCCATGAGGTGCAATGTTTAAATCAAATTTAGTTCTCAAGTTGAATTTAGTATTCTGACTTTCTTTCTTTTTTATTTTTTTTGGTTTGAATGATCTCATTCTTAGAGTTGGTTATACTACAAATTGAAATTCTAAGTTTGAATAATTCATTTTATTAATTCATAAGTATTTACTCATATAATGTAGTTTGGGGTATTTTCTAGTGATATTTGGAATGCACAATTCAAAATACCGCATTTTGATTGAACAAATTTGACCAAAACCCGTTAAAATTCAAAACTCACCAAATACATGAATTTATAGCTCGTTCAATTTCTAAATATCATTCGAAATAACCCACCTAGAGTGGATTATTGAGATATGGTATTTGGTCAAAATACAATTACATCCTTATCCCTCAAAATTAACATGAACTTACTTTTCAATTCATTCGCACCGTTTGTCTAGCTATGTATACTTCTCCAGTCTCTTCTTCACCACAACAACTGCACGTTTCCTTCTACTTCGAATTCTTTTGTTGCTCAGTGGTGTTTAAAGGAAGAGTCCTATTATTATGATCACATTGTTCGGAATCTGATGTAGTTAATTTGTAATTTGGTCCAATCAATTAAATTTTTGTATACAAGTGTTTTTTTTAGATCTCTATAGATATGAACATCAATCCTATTTGTGATGATTATGATGTAGTTTTACAAAGAACATAATTACATAATAATGGCAATGTGGCTAAATAATTTCCCTATACTTGAACTGACTGGAGTTAGTACATATCTAGTGTTTGCAATGTACTAAGCAATAAAGTATAACATAGTAAAGTACAATCATCATTTTTTTTGTAAATATTTGGTACTTAAATATCAACTATAATTTCCGTCAAATACTATTAAGCAAATTATTTATATGTAAATACTTCTTCAATTATCTTGTTTTTTCTAAACGGGACAAAATACCATGAATTTATGTATAATACGTAAAATACCTTCTCAAACCAAATGGGCTGTTAAATAAAATCAAATACGTTATACTTGAACTTACTTTGTCCTTTAGATTCGATTACTGAGTTGAATTGCATCCATCTGATAGGGCATGTTCCTCATCTGATTCAATTACTCAGTTGTAATTATGCATGTCCTAAAAATATTTGTTTTCTATATTGTTGGTTTACAACTCAAATAAAGCTTTCAAGTTGAATTTATCCCAGTTCCAAATATGATTTGACCGACAAATGAAGTTTTTACATTTTAATTATTTCATTATTAGAGAGAGTATAAATATCCTACAAATTGAGAATTATCCAAGCCTCTTTAGTTCATTTAACAATAGAATTGAGTATACGAATTAGAATGATCCCAATTTTATAGTTGTTCTTAGCTTTTGAATTGTATTTTTAAGTTTGAATTATACTTTTATTAAAGAATTTGTATATCAAGTGTGTTGTAATTACTCTTCAAAATAATGTTCCCAAGGTAAAACAATTTTATTTTTATACTTTTCCGTTCCATCTAGGACTGCGTAACATACATATTGGATAAAATTTAATTTGTTGATCGGATATTCAATCTTTGTTAAACGGATGACCGAAATGCCTATCTGTTATCCAACTATTTAGATCGGGTCATATACTGATAACTCTGTGGATCTCCGTTATCCATGAAATTTAATTTAAAAAAATATTTTTCAACATTAATTGAACAATAAAATGATTAATAAAAAGAAAATGATATAAATCAGGAGAGAACACCAAACAACAGACCATATACACATAAAAAGTTTGAAACTAAACTAAATGATTCAAATATCCATACCATTCTTAATTATGTTTTGATTAAATAGGGTAAATTTTGTGTATTCATACGTAATATTCAATAAAATAAAACTAAGAACTTATAATGAATATTTGACGAAATTATCCGTTCATAGCAGATAGACAAAAAATTGTATTCATTTTCTGATATGTTAACTAATGTACCGGATCGATCCAATTCATAAATGCTTTATTGAATTTAGTTAGATTATTATGGTGGCATTATTTACTGTATTTGTTTTGTTCATGCATAATAATATTGATTTCAAAAGAATATTTTTGTGCTATTGATGATGTTTTTAAGTGTAAGAAATCAGCTAGGTTGTTAAATTTGATTTATGTCTTAATTGTTAATTGATTTATTCTGAACAATCTTTGGAACCTCTGAAAAAACTCTTAATGGTTTTGTGTATATTTCAAGTTATTTATTAATCTTATATGTGAAGTTACTGCTATATATTGTGAGGTGCTTTTGGTTGCATAGTTAAAACTTCAAACCTCTCTTTCTCCGTTCCTATATTTTATAAAATGTGAATAAAGTGTTTTTGTTTGCAAATTGTAAAAATTTAATCGATGACCCTCAAGTAGGTAAGATCATAAATTAAGCTATTCTTTTTAAGTATAAAATGTGATCAAAGCACAAAGTTGTTCATTTATTCAATTCGTATGGTTTATAATATGGGAGAGAATGTTAATAATCGACAACAATAGCATATAACATGTAACAACGTATTATACAATTTATAGTTAATAATAGTATATATTCAAAATTGATGTCTATGGATTCGTCTGATTAAGATGAATTCAAATATATACTGAAAATAATTTTATAATTTTTATAGATTAAGTTATATGAAATATAATAAAACTATATTTATGGAGTAATAGTTGTAAAATACTAAAAATAGCTACAAGATTGCTTAAAAAAGAATGGAGCCAAATGATTTTTGAAAGGATGACTAAATCAGATAATGATTTCTTTCGATGAAATTTATGGTTTGAAAAAATAAAAATTGAAAAAGAAATTATTATATTTATTCTTAACTTTAATTGTATACAAATTGAAAGGAATAGCAATTGGTATTTTAAGTGTGTGTGCGCGTGCGCGTGCGTGCGAAATACTCCATATGTATCCAAATCTGTTCTGTCAATTTATACTAATTATTATCACAGTTCTGCCAGTAATTGGTTTCTTATAGAAGAACTTATTTAGCAGCAGAATCAAGAACAGCTAAGACAGTAAGATTTTGAAAGGGAATAATCTTATTAGATAATTCAAGGTAAGCAGTTTCTACCATATCATCTCAATTCAGATTTCACATTGTAATATTGAAATACGTTGTATAAGACTCATCTCTCATTCTGAACAAAGGAGCCATAAGAAAGTTACGATTTTCACCCTTCGCAATGAAGCTAATAGGATCATACTTGCAAGCACCATCCTGCAACATAAAACTGGTCGCCTGTTGAAACTCTGCATCTGATACGCTAGAACTGCAGTTAAGCCTCACAGTTGCATCATCCCCGACATAAACAAAGCAGCCCCTTTGACTCTCCGGTTCCAAAGAAACTGTTCCGTTCTTGCCATCCAGTCCAGCAACCACATGGAAAACGGAAGAAGGTTCGTCAAGACTTGTCAAAGATTCTGGAACTGTAATGATTTCACCATCACCAAGGTGCAAGACAAACATGCCGGGGTAATCAAATGGTTCTAACATAACCTCTATGCCAATTATGTCTTTTGATAGTGCTCCGGGTTTTGGGGTTTTCAAGACGAGTCTAAATGTAGATCTGACGGAAGCATCAGTTCCAGGCTCAGGAGGGCTTTGCATTTTTATGACATTACCAACGTTTGTAAGGAAAGACAATGAGTTTCCACATTCTTGTGTGATTGTGATTAGCTGAGAATTATAATTAGCAGGCACTGGAGTAAACCAATCCCAAAGAGAATTAGCATGCGAGTTCAGTTGGATATTTTGATCACCGCTAGAGAAACCAGCAAGAACGTAGGGACCATAGAGAAATGCCTTGAGAGATGCATATTCTGCCCTGTCATCTGTATATATTTGAAGATTTTGTTAATCACCATTTCCGGAATCAAGACTATCATTGTTAGATGGTACGAATTGATCAGGTCATGTACCTTTAATAGCTTCGGAGCGTAAACTCAAAGGCAGATCAAGATTTATTACATCCGGTGAACCCCAAGTTTTAGTAACAGACAGAAAATTCCCTGCATCGATGGTAGATTATGATTAAGGGCCAGTGCAGAGGATACATCGTAAAATCCCGTGTTGTTTTTACGGCACAGATAGTACAAGATTGTCTTTCAAAACAATGTGTTACACCCCTTTCTTCACAGTATGGGAAGTTCCTTTGCATGAATTGTTTTTCGAAAGAACAACAGACTTCTAAATCCAGAGATATTCCGTGCAATAGAGAATTAACACCAGGGAATTGATGTGTGATTAGGTGATTATTGATTTTCCACAGTAAAATGACAAAATAGTTGCCTAACTTAAACGGTTGGCATGACTTCCAAGAAGAAAACATAGATTATTTCTTACCAGGTGATGGCAAAGTCAATTCTTGATCATTTATAGATGCCACTGCCCCTTCTGAGTGTGTCCATGGTGGTATCCTCAAATGCAATGTTGATGATGTTCCTCCTGCTTGCTGAGATGAAACAATAAAAAGAAACGATGTGATTAATCAGCAATGTTACAGTTACCAGAAATTACAAACCAGTGGATAAGTCTATGAAACCTTTCAACTTGAAGATAATAGGTGAAGCATGACGGTAATTTATCGCTGAAAATCATACAAAGACATGATTTTTCCGAGGATAATAGCATGTTCCTGCTACAAAATAATTAAAGATGCTTTTTGCAACTGACGAAATTTTTTTGCCAGACTAAGACATGTATTATGGACAAAATCAGTTTTTAATTTATTGCTCCATTCTCAAAAAAGTGAAGACATCTGGCTAGAGTTTCCTGCTCTGCACACTTCTACATGGGAAGATAATTTACATTTAATACAAAAGAAACAAAAGATTTAAGCTCATGTTGGATCTTATAAGACATTTGAATTTTAAAAGAAATGTGAAAGCAACTGACAGATTAAGAGATTGCTATACCTTCTTTGAGGAAATTGTTATATTTATTTTCAGCCTTTGATGCCATGAAGTTACAGGTTCTACAGTTTGTGTCAACAAAACCTGACCAGATCTCCAGTTGAGGGTGCTGGACACATACTGTAAGATGTATAGTGCCAAATCTTGTCCCTCATCTTCAAAATATATTGAATTTCCCAACTTAGAAAATGATTCAATACCTGTAGTATACAGTAGATCGAAGTTAAATAAACTACTTAAAGAAAAACTCGTAGGTACAAAAACAGATATCACATGCAATGGACGTGAAAAGAA
Organism: Plantago elongata; assembly: GCA_036897095.1. Lineage (NCBI taxonomy): Eukaryota > Viridiplantae > Streptophyta > Magnoliopsida > Lamiales > Plantaginaceae > Plantago > Plantago elongata. Next base: position 7,436 of record JAYMSP010004368.1, read on the forward strand.
TCAAAAGAATAATGAAGAAAGAAACTAAAAGTAATTCAAATGAGAAGATGAAGAATGGAAAGAGTAATGATGCCTGCACCTGTCCCATAACAGCACCAGAAAGAATCAAACTTTGTTCCCCATCCATGGTAGCTTCGAGCCTTGGAGCCACCGGGAAGTAAGGGAAGCATGTAAATCATCAATCCAGGATCTGTTCCTCTTTGGATGCCCATAACACCATTTAACAAGGCTCTTTCATAATAATTTGCATATGCCATTTCTTTTGTCCATCTAAACAGGTTGCGTGATACCTGCAAACCCACACAGAGAGTCAAAGAGCATCGATCATACCACATACCATTCAGATCATGTCAAAGTTCAAAGTAAAGGTTAGAGGTTACATAAACTAGGACACCTCTTGATACTCATTGGCTAAAATTGTCACCTACCATGTCAAGGAAAAACTAAGGATAAAAGCACACCTTTAGCATGTTATATGTTGCACAAGATTCTTCGTCTTCAGTTTCTAGAGTGGTTGCTAATCGTTTTGGATCACTCCTACAAAAATAAAGAGGTGAAATAAGTCATCAGAAAGTTGGCAGCTATATTGGAAACAAAATGCCCATTTAAAAGACAATTGCACCAGAATTCGCCAACTGATGTGCCTCCTGTTGCATAGGCATGGGATGCATTCACTATTTCCATGAAGAATGTTCCAATTTCCTGAAATCCATGAGAATAAGAAATTACGTATAGATGATGGAAAGTAAATTGTTGTAAGAACTTAAAACCTCTAGCAATGTCCTCTTAAATCGACTACACGGTATGATCAAACTTAGTCCCAACAAACCACCTGTCCGAAGCAGTTAGATTATACTGTATACAAGAACCAAACCTGAAGTCTGTTACCGACTTTTCTACGAAATGCTGTAAATTTGCGTCTTATAGCGTCAGGACTCAGATCCATTAAATGATCTTGAGTCTTAACTAGTTCTTAAAAAACCAATATTGGCAGTTTGGCACCATGTCATGTGTTAAGGAGTACTTATTTCTGTTTCTTCAACATAAATCTTTTCCCCTGAAGCAACAAATAGCTTACAAGGAAGTATCAATCAGACTTCCGAAACTATTGAAACAGCCCTTCTATTGTTTGGTCAAATGATATTAAACCAGGTTTCTCTAACTCGGACTACAACTGCTCAGGTGTAGCTCAACAGTTAGACAGACAAGTACTATAATTTTGTTACCTTGTAAAGTGGTTCCCCAGTGATCTCATATCGCATCTGAGATCCAACAACAATTGGTATGTGTGTGTTGGAATGAAAACCAGATAGGTCATCAGCCTACAATTAAAGCATATAAGTGAACACCAGGGACTTAAAAGACAGTAAGATAACTTTGACCTAAATATAAAACATATATGGAAGAAGAAATGTAACATTTAGCATTTTGCTTTGAAAAGAAGATTTTTGAATTTCAAAATGTTAATATGATAAAGAGGATAAGAACCATAAACTTGGGGCACACATCTAAATAAGCAATAGTTACCTTCAATGCTAGCAATCCCAGAAAGCATGGTTTGTCAAACAGATGAGCCAATATTAAATGCTTTTGATCACCCTGAAAAATCATTATGTTTGGGTTTAAGTAAGTTGATTAAGAATCAGAGATTGTTATGAAGCACTGCATGACACGATACAGAACCACATCATACTCATTTATTCAATTTTGGCCTACCACACTAAGAACATGCTTACATGATATAAACTTTCAAAAATCAAAGAAACCAACTCAATATAAACAAATGGGAGAAAGCAAAGAAATGTAACCAGTTGTCCCTCTCGGCCCTCTGCTCCACATCAGAATAAGAAAAGGTAATTTAAGAAATCTACTGCAAACAAGAAAGAGACATATTTTCATGATGAGGCTTACTAATTACCGTTATCATGTATAACCTATAAAGAACGTCATTCATGCCACCTGTTTCCTCATTTAATGACAACCAGTGTCTTTCAATTGTGTGTTTCGATATAACCCTTTGCACACGGTTGTAGAAGTAATCGACCATTGACTTGGTCATATCAAGAGCTTGAGCATTTCCAGCATATTTGTACTGATCCAAAAGTCCGGCCAATATCTGCAGAATGCTTGAAAGGATCAGAAACGGAGAAACCAATCTACACATAATCTATGAAAACAGAAGCTACAATATTTTACCTTGTGAATCGTATAATAGGGTGCCCAGACTGATTTCAAAGCTTCAAAACGATCAAACAGCTCAGATGGAAATGCTGAAAGATACCCAGTGCCCATCTTCGTCTGGCAATCTAACATACCGGAAACCACCAATAACATTTTTTCCTTGAGTTCAGCATTATGAGTGCTAGCCCACATAAGAGCTGATGCACTCAAGTAATGACCTTCAGTATATAAAACAAAATTCAGCCAATTCATACTCCACGTATCCAACATAAACTACAATATTATCTGTTAAACCAAAAGAATTCTAAATATATGGAACTCAAACTGAAGCACAAAACAACATAAAGGCCGGAGTGCAAGATAATCAAACAGACCTACAAAATGACCCCGGAGCTCAATAGTTGGAGCCTCCCAACCACCATACGGCTGGCCAGGAGTGTCCAACCCTGCAGTTTTCCGGAAACTCCACAGCAACCTATCCACATCCAACATCAACAAGTACTCCAAATTAGTCTGCTGGGCCACACCAAAATCCGAACTCTCATCCAATCTCACATCGTGCAACGAAATCTCCTTAAGAACATCAACACCAGCCCCTATTCCTCCACCAGAATTCTTCACTTTCCTATACAATATATTCCAACTAAACTCATCCTCCTCCCTCAACATCTTCCTCGGTATCAAATTAGCCCAGGTCTCATCATCACTTGGGATCAAATGCAGATGGTGAATACTTTCTTTCTCCAAAGACGAATTACTCATAATCGATGCATATCGAGCAGTTTTCGACACCACACCACTATTAGTACAAACTTTGTCACTCAAAACAAGCCCAAAGAACAGAGAGAAAAGAAAAGCACCTTCAAACATCATAACCAACCTATTGAACAGAATCATCTTCATAATGTACTAAAACCAACAAGAAATCATTCCCAAACTAGAATTAACATAGCAGATTCTTCAATCATTAGCCAAGTAATTAATACTGAGGAACAAAAAAAACACTTTACCCCTATAAAATAATGAAATAAAGCGACAGGAATATGTGTGTACAAAAGGCAGATAAGTATTGGAAGTAAAACCGATGAAACTGGTCTGAAGAAGAATTGTAGATAGAATCGAAGTTGAGGTAACCGATATAAAAACAGAAGAGGAAAAAATAGATAAGTATTGATTTTGGAAAGTGTTTTGGTGAGATCAGTATATTTTCTTCTGTTATAGAGTGGTGAGTGGTGAGTGTTGTGTTTGTGCATGAGTCTGTCTCATTACATCACACTCCAAGTAATCCCTTGTTTTCTGGTGTTTCAACCAGAACAGATTGCGTCGACAAATATTCCTCACACTTCTAAACTTAGCCAACTGCGAACTATAATTTCGTGTTCACTTACAACTTAGATCTATTTTTCATTTTTCTTACTTATTTTCCATCAAAGTGCATGAGGATGGTTTACGAATTTCAAGTAGAGCCTACCCAATTTCAATTGTAATGGGTTTGGGCTCATATTTCGACAGCGAACAAATTATATCCTTTTTTTAGAGTCCAATCGATCGATTGGGGTTTAGTCTTATTTTTCTTCTTCCAGCTATACCCCTTATACCCTAAAGTTCTCCATTCCTTCTCTCAGGCTCTACACCTATATTCTTCTTCTCCATTTGTGATTTTCATCTGCTCCAATTCTTAACCACCACTCCGCTGCCACGCGCCACCATGACTCACCGGAGCATAATCGCTCCTCCAATACGCCTCACCTGATCTCCTCCACGATTGACCTCTCCTCCACCACTCTAACAGTCTTCGACCACCATCGTTCATCACCGACGGGAATAAACAGAAGAAATAATTTCCCTAATTCGATCGCTTCTTCTTTTTCTTTTTCATTGCTCACCCTCCGGCGAAACCACCACCTTATACCCAAATCAAGTAGGTTTTCCATCACTAACCTCGTTTACTCGACTTAAAGTGAAAAAAATGGTTTATTTCTTTAATTTTCCGTTTCGAGTAATGTGAGGGATAATGGCCTGGTTTGTGTAGAATTAGATATAATTTTGAGCTACTTCTTGTGTTTTCCGATCTTAATTCTGCTCACCTTACATTACATACTCAATTGGAATCTAATGAATATATTTTTACTGGCAGAGTGTTGTGTTGTGTTGTTAATTTATAGTATCTGTACAATACAACAGGCGCTGGAGCTATTCCATATCAGGAGTTCTATGCTTTTTAACTGTTAATTTCACTTCACACAACACAATTAAGCCTCCAAATAGATTTTCCCATGTATTTACTTTTTCTTGATGTAGGTTGTAAGTGTGGAATATATTGGTGCTTCATAGCTTCAGACTACACGTTATAGCATTAGCCTAGCTTTCTAAGATTCTTAACAGTATGCTCTGCAGAACTGCAGAACATGAATAGAGTATTTCAAGCTCTGCATTGCGTATAGTTCGATGATTCGATCTAATTGAGCAATTATATGAGATTTTTGTTGAAAATGGATTATGAAGTTTGAGTATTGAGATTTTTGTTGATCAAGTGCCTTTTGCTGTTGGATCAAGTGAGTGAACATTAGTTCTGCGGACGGTATATATGAAGAGTGTTCGTGTAGTAACTGGTAATTAGAGAGTAGTGCAAATATGTTTGTTACATAGGTTATATTAGAACATTTTATTTTCATACACAATATCGAGCATAACGAAACAGCTGAAGTGCTGAACAGTAATACCTGAAAATTTAAAGTGGAACTATCTAACCGGTTATTCTTTAACCCAAACTGATAACCGGTTGCGATTTCAACAGTCAGTTGTCGAGTGGTTGTGAGATGAATGTTAGCGTTATTGACTAGTTATGGACCTATGGTGAACCTTTTTTCCCCTAGTTGCATTGTCTTGGTTATGTTTTACGATGTTTGTAGAAAATGCCAGTTCTAAGGGGCTGTAGGGCTTACTTTGTTATGGGTTATGAGTTTGGATTTAATAACGAAAATGAAAAAAAATTGTACTTCTCATGGTTACAGAGTTTGACCAGAACAAGAAATCTAGAATTTTCTTTTTTAATAATAAAATCTGAGGCCTCTGACACTTGCAGGTATCAACAATATGCATTCACGAATTGCTCAAATTCGTCTTGTGAGTTCACATCCTGAAGTGTATGAACCATGCGATGACTCTTTTGCACTTGTCGATGCACTGCTGGCTGATAGAGCTAACTTGTTAGAACATCATCCTTCCATTTGCATGGAAATAGGCTGTGGTAGTGGTTATGTGATCACTTCACTTGCTCTTCTGCTTGAGGTCTCCCGGGCACAATTCATTGCAACAGATATAAATCCTCACGCAATAAACGTAACACGCAAAACGTTAGAATCACACGGCCGTCATGCAGAGTTGGTGAATACTAATATAGCCTCAGGATTAGAGAAGCGCCTGGCAAGGTCGGTGGATGTGATGGTTGTGAATCCACCTTATGTACCAACACCAGAAGATGAAGTTGGCAGTGAGGGTATTGCATCTGCTTGGGCTGGTGGAGAGAATGGCCGAAGTGTTATTGACAAGATATTGCCTGTTGCTGACCAACTTTTGTCCGATAAAGGGTGGTTATACATGGTTACCCTCTCGACAAACAACCCCTCAGAAATATGTCTCTTGATGAGAAAGAGAGGCTATGCTTCTCGGATCATTTTGCAAAGATCAACAGATGAAGAGAGTCTCCATATCATCAAATTTTGGCGAGACTTAGATACCCTTTTGGAGGTGAATGAGAGTGGAAAATTGAAAGAGAAGGTTAATGGCTTTGTGATGAAATCATTACCTTTTTCTCCATTTGCTCTTTGGACCCGCAATGTCAATCAGTAAAGTAAAGTGGAGTGTTTAGGAACCCAATGAATGAGACATATTTTGCCAAGGTACCTTTGCTCCTTCTCAATCTATTGACAATTTCATTTTTAGAAAACAAATGTGTAGGTGTGTTAATTATTCCATTACTTTCATCTCAACACCATCTGGAATTTCCCTATTCTAAATAAATGGAATATGGTCACAACCTGTTAACTGATCACAAACACTAAGAATAAACATAAATGTGAATTTTATGCATTATGTTGTGTTATTTGGATTGAAAATGCACAGTTAGTGCTAGAATTTCTCTGACTTGTTTGTTGTCTGAATTCATCGTATTTTTGGGGCTTCCAGTTTCAACATATTTTATGAAGATATGCATGGCATGGATGGAAGTGGAACATGCTTAAATGGCAGGGGAGTTGATGCATTCAGGATGTTCTTGTTAGAGGACGCTGCAGATGTTATTCCGTGATAAACAACTCAAATGAAGTTCGAACCCAAACAGTGTTTTTTGTTATGAAGGCCAAGTGTCCAGAGACAGTTCCAAGCAAACAGGTGAATAGCCTAGTTGGTAAAGTATATTTGCTAATTGATCTGAGGATTTTTTACTTGATATTGCATCCACTTTTCGATAGATTTTAAGCTTGAAAAGTAACGTCAAATGTAAAAAGGAAAATCAAACAAAAGGAGGAAGAATGCAATGTGGATAATTGTGTTCACGAAGCTTACTATTTTCTGTAATATACAATGAATTTCGTGAGTTGTTAACACTTATAATGTTGTTTCATCAATCACTGGTTTCAAACTATTGCAATCAGTATAATAGCATGAAACCTAATCCACATCAATATTGCAATCATGAAGTAGGGGAATGTCATTAACTTAGTCTTTGTCGGGATACTCCATATAATGGAACTGATATGTGATTATAAATGAAATTATAAATAAATTAGAAAAGGAGTCACAGGTGATTTAATTCAATTTTAATATTAAAATTAATACTACTCGTGATATCGCCACGGTATATATTAATTTTTTGAATAATAAATAAAAAGGGAGTATAAAATAAATTAATCAAACTTACATGTAAGCAATGTTGGTATCGTTGAGTAAATCATTATTCATTAAATATTATATCATTGACTTTTCTTATACTAACTACAATGAAAAATTACAACTCATCATAGCTAAGTTTTTATGTCGGGTTCTACAAAAATGAAAAACAATATGAAAATTTTGAAAGTATACAATATAACAATGTATAGGGTTGGTTCCGAACACCCTTGTGGTGGTATTTGGTCACCCCACCCCCATACACACAAAATTATTAGGGAAAATTACAAATGTTACCCTTTAAATATCGCCTCTTTTTATTTTCGTACCTGGATTTCAAACTATTACAAAATCGTCTGACAATTTGTACTAAATGATTTTGAAAATTACAAATGATTTCAAAAGTCAACGGAAGAGGAGAGAGAGTGATGACATGGCGCTGATGTGGAGGGATAAGTTTGAGTTAATAACGAAAATGCCATCCACTATTTTCATTTTTGCTTTTCTTTATTTGGTTTAATCATTTTGTTTTCTTTTTCCTTTTTTCTTTCTTCATTTTTCCATGGAAGCTCCTGCTCCAGTCACCACCACCCGCCACCTTCACCCACCGCGCCCTATTTCTTCCACCATCCACCACACGCCACCACCCTCCCAAGAACTCAATTTCGGAATCTGCAGCAGCTGTAGTCCTCTTCGTGCTTGAGCAATCCGATTCCGCCTCGCCTTCGATTCGGTAAACTCGAACTCAATCTTCTATCCCCTTCCTCCTAAATTCTCAATCCTAACATGTACCTTATTCCTCGTAGCATCGATTTGAGGGATTCAAGTGGCTCATCCGTCCCTTCGTTCGTTTCAAGCTCGATTCATTCACCTGATTCTTGCTCGACCCCCTTTGATTCAATTCGTTGTTTCGGTAGGTATTCCATTCTCTTCGATATCGAATTCTGTGATGGTTGTTCGTGTTTCTTATGGATTCTTTCTGAACTCGAGTTACCACCGCGGGCCTTATTTCTTCCACCACCCTCCACCTTCACCCGCCATCGCACCCTTTTTCTTCCACCACCGTCGACCTCTGTTTTCTGCCGTCACTCCCCAGATCCGCCCGCCACCACCCTCCACCGGCTCCCACCACCACCCTCCACCTTCACCCGCCACCGCACCTTCCTCGTGCTCTCAGAAACGATCAGAAATGCCCAAAATTTCGAGATCCTCTCTCCGTGAGACCTCCAATTTCCGACCTTTCTCTCTGTCACGCAACGTCGACCAAAGAAATGGTGAGGAGCAGATGTCGATTTGATTCGAGGAACGATAAGAAATATCGAGCTGTGAATTTTTGAGAAAAATCGGGGAAGAAGGCAATGATATGAGGAAGACAGCTGTTGTGTTTGACAAGAAAGATGGAGAAGAAAAGGCTCTTCCATGGAAGCTCCATCTCCATGAATGAAGAAGAAAAAAAATTAATTTATTTTTGCTTTTCTTTATTCAGACAAAACGAAAATTCCACGTAGAGAGAGGAAATGTTGATGCTAACGGTTCAGTCAACGACATGGATTTATCTGTAATTGTTTGAGATCGAGGGGCTAAAGTGAAATTAGCGAATTTTTAAGGGGTACCTTTTGTAATTCGTCCAAATTATTATCTTAGAAACATATTTTCAAATGTTACGATTGTTTTTCTCTTCCCACCCAGCTCCTTATGAAAATCAAGAAAACAAAGAGAAGATTGAAGAGATATTTTACGCTGAAATATCTCCTAGCAATCCTCCCTCATATTTCCCAACAACCATAGCGGTGGTATGTAGTCACCCCTACAATACACATAAAAATTATTACTCTAGAAACCTGATTAATTTCTCATGTTACGACTGTTTTTTCAACCAAAACTATCCCACCGCCCACCCACATCGCTCTGAATCGAAGCCTGCGC
>JAYMSP010004369.1:0-16430 GCA_036897095.1 Plantago elongata
TAGTAAGCATAAAAGTGAATAATAAAAAAGTAAGAGGATCAGAGAGCATCAGATGAGTATCTTACTTGATAGTTGCATGAGCATTCCAGGATATGCAGAAACAAGTCACGAACAGAACCAAGCAAGAACAGTGTCCTTGAAAAAAAAAAACTAAAACACGTGGAACTGAATGTAAAAAATGAGAAGAAAAGAGCCATTTACAAACAAAAACATAGTATTTCAAGGGCACGATAGGATTAGTCAGTTGTTTGGATTCTCTTGGACAATCAGCCCATTGAGTTGCAGATGAAGGAATAATCGAATAAGGATGATCGGTGTTTCGATGTCACTGCAATTTTAGGAAGAGTCAGGTGTTCTGATTCTCCACAGCAATCGATCTGTTCACGAAGTTTTGGGGTAATGTTTTTTTTCTTTTTGGGAACAGGGGGTATGTTTATACAAGTAATAAACATAAATCTATTATTTGTTTGTTATCTTTACAACTGAATGTTATCCACATTTCTTACAGAATAATTGTGGTTCTTATTAAAGAAATTTGGCACTTGAAGTTGCGCCTGGTACGAGACACGTTAACTGCATTATATGTGGTAATTCTCTGTTGATTCATATTTCATCCGAGCGAAGGTCGGGAATAAGAAGTACAAGAGTCCTTTTACTATGCAATCATTGCAAAGGTATATATTGTGATTTCTCATTGTTCTATTTCTTTTCGGTACAGAATGAATGCCTTCAAATTCCTGGAGGAGTATCGTCATAAAAAGAATTGAGGAGAAGAAAGTCAGGCAACATCAATACCACAAGCAGGCTCAGCAGATTGGGAAGGAATTAGATAGCAGCTGAAGAGAAGGCCAAGGATGATGCTGAAAGCACAGGTGGTGATCTTGAAACTTAAAACTCATCTGAATTAGTCTCCTCTTAATGATCTATACTGAGTTTCTCAATCATGTACATATGTCATATGCCACATATGTACATTTTTTGTGAAGAATTTTTTTTGTTTCATTGTAATGGTGCTGTGGCATCTCAGTTTTTTTGTATACTGAGTTTCTCAATCAATATATGTCACTTTTTTTTTTTTTTTTCTCATTCTCTTCTTCTTTCAAAGTCAAGATTTGTGTCATATATTGACTTCACTAAGTTCAACTCTATATATTCATGTTGTTAAGACTTGGTTTGACTTTCAAGCCTAGGCATTGGCAGAAAACTTAGATGTTCATGCTCTCTATAAACCCAATTATGTGTAGTGAAGTAGATGTGACGTACCTCAGGAACCCGGAGACATTCTTTATGCTTATTGTATCTCTGAATGGGTATTAATAAGATTTTGCCAATTCTAAAAACAAAAAGAAAAGGAGTAATTTCAAGAGTTTCCCAGATCAATCACTACATTAGGTAGGTATGTAGTTTTAGGTGGAATATTAAAATTGTAAAAAAGTTTGTAGAAAAAAATGGTAAAATGTTACTCTAAGGATTAAAGTTACTTGGTGATAAATAGTTTCTCAGGAGTTCTACAATGGAAAATAATCAATAAAATATATGAAAAAATGTATAACAAAAGTATAAAATTAAAATTTGTGGAGTACCTCATTGTAAAAATTGTATGAATTTTAGTGGGAGGGTGAATGACTGAAAATGGTATATATTGTATATACTGATCGTTCAGTATAGAGTTGAAAAAGTGAGTTGAAGAAAAATTTAGTTGATGAATAGTATATGAGTTAAATGTGAGTTATGAAAAATAGTATTTGGTACATTTAATATTTTTTAAGGTTATTTGATTGGTTTCAATGTTGTTTCATTTGTTTAAGATCGTTAGATTAATAGAGAAAGTAAAGATGATGTAAGAGTAGGGTAGAAAGAAAATAATAATTGTTTAACATATAAAAAGTAAGTTAAACTTTTTTTTGTAGAAAATATAAAATAAATATTACAAAACATTTTAATAGATAAAATAGTCCTCAAAGATGGATACCAAACAATCTGATAAAGTTCAAGGAGACATGAAAATGAGTTTAAATCAAAGCTATGGTTAGTGGTAAATTAATTGATTACTTTATAAAATAATTTATCCATTTATAGCATTTATTATAGGTCAATCACTTATCTTGAGGTGTGAACTACTTAATTCAAACACCCAACATGCATTATACGTACCCGACGACATTTCTTGACATGACAATGGTTACTTTTGTATAGTCACATTATATTAATGTTATTATTGTAATGTAAATTATTGTATCATTTACAAATTTAATATCTTAATCTATCATTTTTCACTAGCTAAAGTTATTAGGCATCGCATTGTCGCATAAGAAAATCACTCGAGTATATTATTTAAAATAATTACTATTTTTTTTTTGAAACGGTTAAAAGGTGACTCGAACCGCCTACCTATTTACAATAATTATTATGATTTCAATTACTTATACACTCTTTATATTTTAAACTTTTAACAAATTTTAATAAATCCGATCATGAAATTCTGGAAGTCCGTTAGAGATTTTTTAACCATGTGAAGTACTTGAAAAAGAAATTGAAAGAAAAAATTGTCGGAGCTTTGATGACTATAGTGGTGGACGTGTGGTGTGGAGTTTTTGAAAAGATGTCATGTTTTGTTAAAAATGTAAATGAAATATTTTGGACTAGGAAGGTGGGTTTTGTAAACTTATGGCATTTTGTATTTTTAATTGTTTAAATTATTAACATTCATAACAAATTTAGTTTTAATTTTTAAATTGTACTCCATTCGTCTCGTTAAAAGTGAACTATAAAGTGAAAACTCTTTATAGTCATATTGTCGAGAGATCGAGAAATAATATTACTACAAAGAGTTATATTCCTAAATAGAATTTTTTTTAATGCATTTATACACAAGAATTGACCATAAATTTTTATGATTGTAGAGAATTTATTCCATAATAGAGTATTCTTATGGAGAGTTTCTACTGTATTTTTGTTTTCGAGCCGCATTCTGAAATATAAGTGATATGTAGTTTCGGAAGTGCGCGTGACATCAATGTAAATAGGCATATTGCCTCAGTATTTATTTATCTTCAATGATAAAAGCTTTTACATTCACCCCACTTTTAAAATGGTGAATCTTTCAAGAGTCGACACCGTTGCCTTCAGATATTATGAACTTGCTTGCCTTAATTGTCTTGGAGGAAAGATAAAACAGGGAATACCATCAAACTTCTGTAAAAACTATTGAGTCTGAACTTTCTGCATGCATGATTTGTAGGTATTTTTTTTTCTACTAAACTGAAAGTCAAGAGCATATAATGACTTTCTCAAACCGGTTTATTGAATGTGACTTAAAAGTGTAGTGTATACATATTACATTAAATTTGGGGTAAAGGGGATAATTATAGATTGTTTATCACATTTTTACTATAAAACTTCATACGATTCATTAATATTTATTATGAAATAAATTTTGTTTCTTAAGTGTTTATACATGAATTGTGATCGTAAATTTTATTATTATGAAGAATTTATTCATAAAAGAGAGAGTATTCTTTTAGAAAGTTTCTAGTATAAGTGAGTCTGCTACGGTTAGGTATGCACTATTATATTTCTTTATCAAATGGTCCATATCAAATCGTCAAAGACGACTACGCGATAGTCATTTCGTCTTATGAATGAATATTTAAATTAAAAAATATAAAAATTAATCAAAACAACAGATCTCATCACCATATCGGCCATCACCACTTTGTGTCCTTGGCAACAAAGTCATCTTCATTTCTCCAATTACTGATTAACATATATCATATATACATTAGTATGTTTGCACGAATCCTTTTATCATGTGTGCAACAATGAATATTCAATTAATAATAGTAGAGAAAAATTCAAGGTATAATTTCAATGCGCTATCTTGTGATAGTTTTAAACATAACTCAAGATAGTTGCATACGTTTCTTTTCAAGATAGTTTATATTTAGGCATAGACTATCCAGTATTTCTGATGCGCTAGAGTCCAGTCTAGTTACAATCATACTAGAGTCGACCTATAATTCCACATAGAAGTACAGTGAGTCTATAAATGTTGTTCATGATAAGAGTACACTAGAGTATGCGACGTTGATCATTAGCTCAAACAGTTCCACTAGTTAGCTCTATGTAATATAAGTATAACATATATTGTATAATTTTTAATTGACTAACTATGAATTTAAAATTTTATTATCACATGTTGTACAAATTTCTTCTACAATCTTGTGCTTCTTTCTGGTGTATATTAAAGTTCTTGTGTATATTAGTTTATCTTTCAATTATTAGATTATCTTTATGAATATGAATATATTAATTATGTATGAATCAAAGACATTAAATTCTTATTCTTCAAGCAACGGAGAATATTAAAGGAAAAAAGAAAGACAATGACATTTCAACTATCTATCTTCCCAATAAACCATGGAACATCCATGTGGTTCATGATACCTTACCCACCCCATACACCATACCAAGTTAAGAAATGGAAGATACACGTTGAATTTGAGCGAGCTGGTTCCTTAACTGGACATAAAATCTTCAAGTAGTCGATTCATATCCTGAATCTTATCTACTAATGGAGAAAAATATCATCATCAAAATGAAATTTGCTCTCGATTGAGTTAGCAATTGCAATTAGAAGTACTTCTTTCATAGAATAATGAAACATTGCAATTAGAAGTACTTCTTTCATAGAATAATGAAACAACGGCGTAACTTCTGCAAGAACCCTAATTTTCATGATTTTGGGATTTAGGATTACACATAAAGGAACATTCATTTACCCTAAAATCTGAATATTTGTGCAAAATAATTTTTAAGGTTTTCATATGTTAGATGTACCTCTATATGCATTGTTGCAATTTTAATTTATATATAATATATAACTTGTAAATTTGGATTTCAACAAACATTATGGGACATATGTCACGTATCACATTAAGGTTGCAATATAATTAAGTAAATGAAACATCATGAATTTTTGGAAGTGCACGCCTATATATTTGGCATCTAACTTTATTCATTTGAATGGTGGAACACATAATAAGATAAATACGAAATCTGTAACGCCCTATCACCTTTACATATAATTATCGACCGATAAAAATAATTTAGACACGTGGAAACTTTAAGAAAAAGTAATTTGACCTGATCTACATATGCATACCGGCAAAATACATTTCACATGCAATAAATTCGTTTTTACAGAGAAAAACTCTTTTTCATGAATGCTATGCAGATGACCAGCTGGGGAATGAGGATTGAAAACCATCGGGGCCAACCTTTGATGCATGATTTAACTTCTTTACGGCTAAAACTTGCCTTTTCTAATTTAAAAACTATACAAAAATATTGCAATTTGGGTGAATTGCGGATTCAGTAAGTATAATCAGTAACAAGTCATTTAACACCAATCAAGTACATCACTTCCAGTCATTGTTCACAATGATTCACATGCATCACATTTCTTCATTTATTTAACAAAGTTCACTTCTCAGTCCAGACATATAAGTAATCAACATTCAAGTACCATTCACATTCATATAATAATAATGCATGTGCTCAGCAATTTTCATTATCTGCTATGGCTCTGTTACGACTGGGAGTAATTCGTAATCACGATGATGGCCATTGCGTTACCATCAATTTCATCATATAACATATGAAGTTTAGTGAACTCATGGGAGGGTGGTCGTACAGAAATCAGGAAGGATGGTCGTACGATATTCTGTATCTAGTCAATTACTGGAGAATTTTCACATATTCCATCCCGGATGGATATCCAGACAAGGTGAAAACACATGACTCAAGGACGTCAACAGCCACAACAGAGTCCTTTTATCTCTTATGAATGCAATTCACATAAATATGCATATAGTTATGCATTTATCACTTTCTCAGATATATGTATCCCATCCGTACATGGGATAAATCGATCACATATTACCAGTTAACCATAATTAGATTTTCATCATTTCCCATAACATTATAAATCACGTATATAGCAAAACCCTATAGATTTTCACATTTCATAATATCACAACTTTACAATATAATTCACTCATATTCATAGTCAAATACGCTAGCACCATATCAATAATATCAAGAATAACACGTATTTGTCAAATAGCAAGTTATCAAAATCATTTACAAAAAACTAAATTACGAGTTACTAAATACACTTACAGTTCACCGTTCAAAGTATTACTAGCGTTAACCGTACTATCATTTTGCGTTAATTCACCGTACCGAAACCCGACTTCTGTTTTGTTGCTATTGCACTTGCTCTATCAATTTTTCTAACCCCATCTCATATCGTTATTCTGTTTGTTTGGAAATTAGTATGTATTAGGGTGTTTGTGTGTGAGTAGAATTGGTGTGAGAGTATGTGGGGAGCGTGAAATAATCTATGTGGAAAATGAAGAGATGACCACATCAACTCAATTGCAAATATATATTTGACCTTGGCTGAAATCGTGAGCTTTCTCCCAACACACTCATCCACCTTGATTTGCAAAATTGAATTTAATTAATATTATAATTTTATAATTATTTCAGTGATTCAAAAAACGACTCGAAAATTGAAGAACTACACTAAACATATTTTATAAATTTATACGGTTATATTACAGTATCCGTTCTTTCGTAGAAGCTCTTTTGGTCCAAAACTATATAAATAACGATAACAATTATAATTCAATTACGATCATGTAATAACAATTTCTAACATTAAATTCATATATCATAAATATACCATATCATATAATATAATTTTGTTTAAATAATGCCACATAATAATGTATATAAAAATATTGAAATTTGACTGATATTATTTAAAATTTTATATTTATAAATGTGATCATGAAGTATAAAGGTCAGGGCATGACAAAATCATGGAAGAAAGTAATACATGCATAAGCTATAATAGAATTATAGGAACCATAAGTATTTCGTACATGCTTTCATCTTTATTCATGACAAGCCCATTATAGACATAATCTATAACCTCACAAGGCCTTTGTGTGATCAAATAGACATAAATGCAGCATGATAGTCTAAGTACTACTAATAGACAATCTTAATAGGCTCAAAATCTTTCTCAATTGACTCCTTCACGGCATCCACAACCAGTTGAGTTTTCCTGCTAATAACTGGCCAATGCTTCTCTGTTTCCGAACCATGATCCTTAATCTTCCTAACCAAGGAAGAGAACTCCTTCACCATCACTGCTTCTTGGGGTAGCTCCGTCTCAACCGAGACCCCAGACGGGATTGACTCAACCCCAAGTGTAGATGGATTAGCAAATTTAGTCTTTGAACTCATATGAAATGGTGCAACATTCTCATGGAACGGGATTACAAAGTCGTGCGCATGCAAAAATCCATTAGTCCCGAGAATACCAAGCTCCATGGTTAGAACTCCCAAGAACGAGCAATAGAACGTTGCCACTATACCGTTATGGAAAGTTAAGGAAGCAGCACATGACAATATTACTCCTGATTCGTTGAGCTCGACATCTTTTAAAGCTACAACAATTTTGGGCAGTTGGTAGTCATTAGCCCATAATATTCCCCTGATGCAGTACCAGCCTGCGTCTCCTAGAGCACCTAGTGCATCCAGATCTGGTTTCACACGGATGTCGTTTTTTAGAAATTCAGGGCTGGTGTAGTATGAGAAAACGCTATTCACCTGCAGGGAAAACATTCATGTTACACAATCAGTCCCAAGTACAACTGGTATCGACTAGCTTAGTGTCGAGCCTAGCCAAGTTCAGCTGAACCATTTTTACCCTGTCTAGGTCTCTAGGACTAGGTTATCCATGTACTCCGCGTGGGTAAAGTGCAAGAATGGTCCTTAAAGAACCATCCTATGCGATTACTATCCCTACGAATTCAACACTAACAAAATACAAGACTGGTATGTGAATGTCAATTGTTAACTATGATGTATGATCCCCTAGATGCAAGACTAGAGACTCCAGATCCTCCCTCTTCTACTAATTCGCTTTATATCCCTGCTACAGTTGTTAATTTGCAGTTCAATCGAAGAAAACGAACCATTTATGGTGAAATTTAAAAAGTGATCTTGTAGTAAAAATGGCTTTCACTTATGCTACTACATGTTGCAGACCGTGGTAATGATTATGGGACACATAAATGATAAAACACATAGCAAGAGTACGACATTTAAAGTATCATGCGACACTATACAGTCTGAAAACATGGTATACAAGTGGTAATACCGATTTAAGTTGTCCAAAACGATCCGAATCAGACAAGAACTCCTTCATTTTCGCGGTCCTAGGATGATGCATCCACATGGTAGCATCCATGTACTGTACCCCACTTGATTCACAAGCCTCCAGAATCTCATCTAGTTCCTTAACGTTCAGTGCCACAGGCTTGTCTAGCAGAATATGCTTCTTCTTGTTGGCTGCGAGTACAGCCCACTTCAGGTGCAAACTCGTCGGCAGGGGGATGTAAACTGCGTCTACATCAGGATCGTCCAGAACGGCCTCATAAGAGCCGTAAGTTTTTGCGAGAAAGCCGTAGTCCTTGGCGAAGGCAACGGCTTTTTCAAGAGAACGGCTGCCAATTGCGACTATGGTTGCGTTGGGTGAGAGGAGGATGGCGCGTGAGACTTTTTGGGCTATTTTTGCACACCCTATTATTCCGAAACGTACCGGAGTAGGGTCAGTAGCCATGGTTTTGCTGGTGGTTTGGTTACGTTGCTCTGGAGACTGGAAATGACAATAATATAGGACTAATCGATCATGCTATATGACAAACGTGATTAGTACCTAGTAGAATAAATAAATGTTGAGATGATCAGTGTGATTAGGGACCCATGTATAATAAATTTGCTCTGAATACGACTGAATACGACTTTTAAATAAGAATTAAGACTCATAACTTAGAATTTATAATTTTAAAATCACGACTCTTAATTTATGCTTCAAATAAAAATACGACGCACTCCTTTTACAACTCTTTTTAAATTTATATTATTTATTAAAAATTATAATTTTTAAATACGATTTATATATACATCATTCGACTCTTTTATAAGTTATATTAGATTAAATATTTTGTAGTGGGTCCGAATACAATATAGTATAATTGCTGGGATTACTATTGTAAAAGAAGCACCCCGAGCCAGTGCATCATTATGTCCTCTGTAGAAAAATAGTTTGATTAGTAGAATAATTAGGTTCTGTTCTCTTTATTTTAAAATATATTAATTTTAATCTAGTTCAGTCTTAATTATTTAGATTATTTTTATATTATGATTCAATTATTTTCATTTCAAATTAATTTAGTTGTGTACTGTTTAAATTACCTAGCCTTACTCTTTTTTGTTTTTACAAATTTAATATTACTTTCACACCACAAAATGGTTCAATTTGTCAAATTAGTTAGGCTTGATGTAAGATATATTATCCTTTCGGATTAAAACTTACTTTTCAATTGACTAAATTGCAATTTGAAGTCAATTCAGACATTCAGTAGATCACATCTACTGTAAAATTCACATCATATTTTCAAAATAAAACCATACTTCATTATTTGAAAAATGAAAAAGGAAACCAGTTAATTAGAAATTCTGAAAGAAAATAATATTAAGAAATAAAAATTAAAAGAATATTAGTTTGTATTGAAAATAATTAAAGTTGGAAAAGGAAAATATAACGAAGTTTGTATAAGTAGATCATACTCCCTCAGATCTTTTAATAACTTGCTAGCTTTTCTTTTTTAGAGTTACGTTAGAAATTTACTACCCCTATAAATGAAAAGCTTTACCCCACTAATTAATTCTTTATAATTTATTTTGGAGCTTTCTATTGTCAGGTGTCGCCTTGACTAATGTTAGTCACCTATTTTAATCAATTAGATTAAAACTTCAACATTTGAGATCAAATAATCTCATGTCTTTCGCACTAAGTGTTGTCATGGAGTATTGCTCATGTCGCATGAGTTGTTGCGCTACGTGTTACTCTAACCACATACATCGCTTAAATATATTTAAAATATATATTTTTTTAATATCATAGAAAAAATTATATACCCCATTAACAAAATTAAAATCTTTAAACAAAAAATTAAAATTAAATTAAAATATTCTCCAAAGTAGGAGATTAAACAAAAAATAAAAATCAATAATAAAAATTAAATTAAAACAAACAGAAAATTTTAATTTAGGGTTCATGTGAATGTTGTCCACTTTCTTGTTAATTGTCAGGCTTGATTTTAGTAATGTGAATATTCATGATTAATTATAATTTTTAAGATTATAATTCTCTTGCAAATTATATAACGTGTGCTTTATTTTATTTTTTTAAATTAACGAAAAATATAAATTTAAATAATAAATAACGGTTGAGGGCGATAAAAAACGATAGTAGAGTGCGATATGTATTAATGGTTGAGTGCGACAGAGAGCAATGAACACATATCAATATTGACTGATAATAGTCAGGACGACACCTTCACTAATGGTAGAAACTCTGATTTATTTTTTCTATTTTAATCAATCTTCTTTTACTTTATTATTCATTTATATTTTTATTAATATAATATTTATTATAAAGTATTTATTTATCGTAATTTTTTAAATGAAAAGAAAGTACAAGGTTATAAAAGAATGAGTAAAGTATTTATTATCGTAATTTTTTAAATGAAAAGAAAGTAGGAGGTTATAAAGGTTTAAAAGGAAGGAGGAGGGAGTATTTACATTCACAAATTTCATTCTTAGTCATCACAAAATCCCACAATACACAAAAGCTATAACATCACAAGGCCTTGTCTGATCAATCAAACATGCATAGAGATCTCAATATGCAGCAAGATAGTCTAAGTACTACTAATAGACAATCTTAATAGGCTCAAAATCCTTCTCAATTGATTCCTTCACAGCATCCACAATTAGTTGAGTTTTCCTACTAATAACTGGCCAATGCTTCTCTGTTTCCGAACCATGATCCCTAATCTTTCCAACCAGAGAAGAGAACTCCTTCACCATCATTGCTTCTTGGGGTAGTTCCGTCTCAACCGAGACCCCAGACGGGACTGGCTCAATCCCACGTTTCGACCCACCAGCAAACTTAGTCTTCGAACTCACATGAAACGGCGCAACATTCTCATGGAACGGGATTATAAAATCATGCGTGTGCAAAAATCCATTAGTCCCGAGAACACTAAGCTCCATTGTTAGAACGCCCATGAACGAGCAATAGAAAGTTGCCATTATCCCGTCATGGAAAGTTAAGGAAGCGCCACATGACAGGATTACTCCTGCTTCGTTGAGCTCGGCATCTTTTATAGCAGTAACTCTTTTAGGCAGTTGGTAGTCATTAGCCCATAGTATTCCCCTGATGCAGTACCACCCTGCGTCTCCTAGAGCGCCTAGTGCATCCAGATCTGGTTTCACACGGATGTCATTTTTTAGAAATTCCGGTCCGGTGTAGTATGAGAAAATGCTGTTGACCTGCAGTGTAAACATTCATGTTACTGAATTAGCTAGTCCCAAATACAACGGTATCAACTAGCTTACTGCGAAGCCTAGCCAAGTTCAGTGGAACAATTTTCATTTCTCCATCTGTCTAGGCTATCGTTATTCAAGTATTCTGTTTTCTTCCGTCCAAACAATTTCTCAACGAAATTTGCCCTGTATGTGAATGTCAACTGTTACCTGTGATCCAAATCCTAACTAGCATCCTCAGTTGGAAGACTAAGGACTCCTGATCCTCCATCTCTTACAATTTCACATTATGTCTACTGCTACAATTGTTAATTTGCAGTTTAATCAAAGAAACAAACACTTAACTGTGAAATTAAAAAGGTTGTGTAATGGAGTTATGAAGTAGTAGAAATCGTTTTGCTATTGGGAGCATATAAAAGACATAGTACGACATTTAAAGCACCTACGAGGCTACGACACAACATAAAACACAATGTAGTACAGAAGAAACAAGCAACAAGTAGCAGGACACTTTCTGCAAACATTGTAACATAATTACCGATTTAAGTTGACCAAAACGATCCAAATCAGACACGAACTCCTTCATTTTCGCAGTCCTAGGATGATGCATCCACATGGTACCATCCATGAACTGCACGCCACTTGATTCACATGCTGCAAGAATCTCATCCAGTTCCTTAACGTTCAGTGCAACCGGTTTCTCTAGCAGAACATGCTTCTTATTCCTGGCTGCCAGTACAGCCCACTTCAGGTGCAAGCTCGTCGGCAGGGGGATGTAAACTGCGTCAACATCAGGATCATCCAGAACAGAATCGTAACAGTCGTAAGTTTTGGCAGAACCCGGAAAGCCATTGTCCTTGGCGAAGGCAACAGCTTTTTCAAGAGAACGGCTGCCAATTGCGACTATGGTTGAGTTGGGTGAGAGCAGGATGGCGCGTGAGACAGTTTGAGCTATTTTTGCACACCCGATTATTCCAAAACGTACCGGTGTAGGTTCGGTAGCCATGGTTGTTTGGTTGCTATAGAGATGATGAGCTTGGAGATAACAATGATGAGTGATGTGGTATAAATTCCTTCAATCAATTGGTAGAGGAAATGTGGCAATGTCGCTTTCTGGACTTACATTTTATCATGAGACGTAACAAATATGTAGAAATTCGATTCGTGTAGAATAATGGTAGTAATGAAAGATGGAAAACTGCTCTATATCGATTGGACTGTGTGTTGACACGAGTATTTGAAAGTTGAAGTTCAAACATTAAGAATGCAAACCTAGGAAGAGTGAGTGTACAATTTGATCATCATACTTGAAAAGTGGTTTAAAAATTGGTATGAATTTGTGCCTTGTACACATGTTCGGAAGTTGAAATTATAAACCTAATCCGAAAAAGATATGTTAAGTTATCTCATTTTAGATTTTGATAATCCCCTATTTAAATTACTTATTACTATATCCCATCGTACACTATACATTTGTTTTTTAGTCAGACTAAAAAAATTCCACACCCAATAAAGTACTAGTAGCTAAATAAAATCAAGTGTTCGGCACTGTATATCTCTTTATTTTCGAACTTCTGTGGTTGTCATGAATATGTTGAAATTGCTGCATTTGGTATTTTATTCATGTGTGATGTTAGAGCATTTCTCAATAACAAAAAATGTTGCAAAAAATTGGCATTATCGCGTTGTAAATATTCTAGCTGCTGTATCAAAGACAAACATCATCTGTTGTAGTAGTGATTATATGGAAAAGATCAAATCACAACTTTATTTTCCAATGGCAATGCAAAAGAAGTTTTAATATGGTCACCTGAGTTCAACTTCACTCGTTCCACATGAGATTTTAACAAGAAAGATGTGATACAAAAATGTACGCCCAGTCATTTTACTGGTATGCTATTATTGTTGATAATGGACAAGCTCAATTAGGTCAATAGTACCAACATTGTGGCCTGAAGAGAGGTATTACCAAAACGCTGTGTCCCGCAAAGAAAGGTAAAAAGATGAAGTAGAGCCCATGATACATGTGACGCTCTTTCTTAGAGGAAGCTTCGGGCATCTAATGACCTGACCTCAGGCAATTCTTCATCCTTGTTGTCATCCCTGCAAATCGATGGGGAAAAAGAAGGGTGTTATATCCAAATCAAACCAAGTATTTGGGCCCATCTTAATAGAACACAAGAACAGGTCGAAAGATAGGTATTCCCTGTAAAATCAAAAGCCATACCGCTTTCTCTCAGTCTCCATTGCTTCAAATGCATCCTTCTCCATCTGCTCCAATTCGGCTTTTGCAATTTTTAGGTCCAGTTCTTCTTCATATTTGGGTAAATCTTCTTTACGGAGGCCAACCCTACTCGACAGCAAAAATTATATGATAAGAAAATCCACTTTGTCTCAGAGATGTAAACATGCAAAGCGAGCCAATTTGTTTATTGCAGGACTAAACTATAATAGTGAGCACTTGCATGTTAAGCTAGTAAGATCATAAATAAGCGAATACCATAGCTATCACATTCAACCTGCCAATTTTAGTTACAAACACAAGAGGATTGTACATAATGTAGATATTATTAATGGAGCTTACTTCTGGTTGATCTTATTGAACTCTGCATGGAGGAGGGCAACTCCCTTCTTATCATTTCTCAAAAGAGGCTTTTTCAATTCTTTCTCAACTTTGTCCAACGCACTAATCATCATAGCCTCCATGTCTAGGTCATCAACTAGGCCTCTCCTGTAAAATATAAATTACAACGTTCATAGATATAGTGTAATAAATTGCTGACCTTTTCACATTATGATTTAGTTAGTCTTCAACAAGAAAAAAAAAAAGGAAGTGGGAGAAAATAATCAAGTTGCAGTGTAGCATGATTGAGTATTCAA
The DNA here is from genome assembly GCA_036897095.1 of Plantago elongata. Classification (NCBI taxonomy): domain Eukaryota; kingdom Viridiplantae; phylum Streptophyta; class Magnoliopsida; order Lamiales; family Plantaginaceae; genus Plantago; species Plantago elongata. The sequence goes on from JAYMSP010004369.1 coordinate 14,356, forward strand.
ATTCAACAACAACAAACTGAATATACCAAAATCAATTCAGTCACAGATACACCAACACATGTTGCTTTATACTAGGGACTTCAAAAAACTAACTATGGTACGTGGTATACCTACAAAACATCTCCAGAAGAGGAATTGCACAATCCTCTAAAGGAGTCATAACACACCCAGACAAAGAAACAAAAAATCAAAATCAATAAGTAAAAACAAAAACAAAAGACCAACTTTCTAAGTATGGGTGTAGCAAGGCCTTCAATCCTACTCCCTCCTATCTAAAATATAAGACCTTCTAGGTTTGGGCACAACAATAAAAGGAACATCTTTGTTTCAAAAGTTACCCCTAATAATTATAGTGATAAGTGTAGAAAAGTTAAGACTTTCACCTAGATGTGAGGGGCAAAGATGGAATATATGGGTAATAAATGCCTAGAACATCTTATATTTTATAGAAGTCTGAAAGGGCTAGAATATTAAAAAATGAGAGGATGTAGTTATTAGTAGTACATAGTGCATTAACTGTCCAAGAGCCCATGACCATAGTGAAGAGTGCATGGTAAAGAGTGAACATTCTAAAGTAAAGCACACAGCCACATATGTTTCCTTATATTCTAAAAACTATAGTACAGAAGCAACTTGCAATCACATTGGATCTTTTGTTAGACTATAGCTTAAAATGGAGAAACCCCATTTGTTTAGGTCTTTTGTGAGTTTCTACTCACGCAAAACCTAGTAATTTTAGTTTAGATGACCTAAACAAGTAAAGCCAAAACTCCAACAAATGCCCAAATTTTTTTTAAGGCTTGTAAACTGTGACAGTGTCAACGGTGCAGTAAACCACCGGAAATAGTACAATAACACAAATAGTCAAATACTGCTACACAAGTATGTGAGACGTGGAGTAAGCATCTCACTTTTGAGCAATTAATGGCAATGGAATAAAATTAAACGTACTTCACCCTGAGGTCTTTCAGTGCCAGCATATAGGAACGAACATCAGGAATGTCTTTTGTATGAGACTCAATATCTGATTGGATCTTCTGTGATTCTGACAGGATTCCAGCCCTGCAGATATGATGACACCAAAGGAAAATAAAAGGCACAGATCAGGCATATCAATCATGCTTTACAAAATCTTCAAAAGGCCGAACCTTGTAAGTTACATGAAGATCAAAGAACAATACTCCATTTAGAATATCAAATAAAAATAACACATTAAATTTGGCTTAGTTTGAAGAAGTCAACAAATTATTAAGGATCTTACTTCTCAAAAATAGTCTTCTTGATTCTGGCATAATTAGACACGGCCGCAGGATCATTCGGGTCTACTGTGATCTTCTCTTGCCGGAGAATCCCAATGGCTGTGTCAAATTTCTTCGCAATGTTGAAAAAGATGCCCTTCAACATATCTTTGGATGTGTGCCAATAGTCAGAAACTTTCTTTACAGCATTGAACATTAAATATATATGGACTTGAAAATATTGACATGAGCATAAAATAATGTCCCTTAGCTAGCGGCTAGAAATAAAATCCACAAAGAAAAAGGACACAAATACATATTCTCCACATAAACCAGGAGTTCAGGCTTGAGTTGGGAACGGGCACTACCAGAAGTAGAACCATACCGAAACAACCCAAATACAAACAAATTCATACTCAAGCTCACACAGCTCCTTTCTTCTGACATTACATCAAATCACATTTTACGTTCAATCACTCATCACTCATCACTCATCCCTCATACAATATTTATAAGCACCACTAACATCTAGACAGTGAAATGAAATGAACTCACAACTAATCAAACATTAGCCATTTAACTTCCACATTGACTCTTCACAAAATTCAGAGACCTTGATCAACCATATATTCCAATAATAATAATAATAATAATAATAATAATAATAATAATAATAATAATAATAACAATAATAATAATCATAATAATAATAATAATAAAAAAGGGAACTCACCATCAGCAGCATTAGAAGCTCCAGCAGGTTCCGCAGCTTTGGCAAAGGAGCGAGCTGGCACAACAAACTCAGGTCGAAAAATGATTGGTCCATTGATCACCTGG
>JAYMSP010004370.1:0-16430 GCA_036897095.1 Plantago elongata
CCCGTCAGAGCACTGCTCTGACCCCCCTATATAGTGCTCGCTAGCCATAGCCCTCTAGCCTGAACTAGCCACAGCTCCCTCCCTTGACCGCTGCCTTTGCTAGCCACAGCTAGAGCGCAGGCTTGACCTGATACACCCCCGCAAAGGCTCCTCTTGCTAGCCTTGAAAGCTAGTACGCCTCTTGAGACCTGCTACTTGCTTTCTCTTCTGCCACTGCTATAGCTCCCCCCCGCAAAGGCTCCTCTTGCTCATGGCCTCATGGCCTCATGGCCTCATGGCCAGCGGCCACTGCCACTGGCCACTGCCCGTTGCATGCTAATGCAAATGCAATGCACGCTACCCCTTGAGCAAAGGCTCCACTGCCTGCGATGCGAGACCTGAAGGCTAGCCCTCCTCTAGCTCATGGCCTCATGGCCAGCGGCCACTGCCCGTTGCATGCAAATGCACGCTGAGACCTCTTTGCTTTCTAGGCTAGCAATAGCTGCCTAGAGCTCTTGCCATCTGCAGAGACCAGAAGCATGGCCCTCTTCTGTGCTCTGCATGCTAATGCAAATGCAAATGCATGAGCTGCTGACCTGATGGCGCTCTCACCCTATAGCCACAGCTCTCTCCCTGATAGTAGCCTTTGAAGCAGCGGCTAGCACAAGGCCTCTAGCCTCTTAGACTGGTGCAACCCTATCTGGCACGAACAAGACAAATAAGGAACTGTAGCACTTGCAGCTGCATAGCTCTTGATGCTATCATTCTACATTCCCATACCTCCCTCATTTCCCCCCCCCCTAGCCCTGACTATTAACGTTATTCTGACACTTTTCCCCCCCCCCTAAACATACCCTGTCTCCCTTCATTTCCTTATATTTTCCAGGATTATAGAAGTTATTTTTATTCGATAAATTATGTTTTTATTTTATACTAAGATTTACCTATTTTAGTCCCTAGGCTTTTTCCCCCCCCCCTTTTTTATTTCTACCTGTTTTTTCTATAAGATGCGCTTTTTATATCTTTTTTATTTTTCTTGGCTACTCTGGACTTATTTTCTTCTCCAATCGAGTATTTCAATTAGGATATTTTACTGAGATATATATGACTAAATTAAGGTTGTCTAGTTCAATTTTCCTTTTATTTCTTATATGAATACTCCTATGAATACTACCTTTGGCTTTACGACGTAATATCCATACAAGTAACCATAACCCCTACCTCTCCGCCTAACTCTTTATCTGACGTTACTTCTTATCCCTTTATTTATTTACCATACTTATTATTAAGGAAGAATAAACATAACCAGGATTTCCTGTATACTCTTGAATATATTTTTAGCTCAAAGATATTTTATACTGAGGCTTCCACTAAACATATTGATATAAATTATTCTAAGGAATCTTGTCTTTGAAAAGGGATCTGATTTGTAAATATTTTTACCTTTTGGATAAGACCCTCTATCTACCCCTGACAATGAGATCCATTATATGTAGGACTTGTAGATAGACTTAACTTATTTCCTTCATGGATAAATATCCTCCTTCCCTATTATACTGGGCCATTTGATAATTAGGACCAAGCCTATTAAGGCTATAAGGGGATAGGTAATAAAAGCATGCTTAGTTTATGAAGGCAACCGGTATATAATAAAAAACTAAAATAAAAAACTAGGTTTATTCCCCCCCCCTAATATTTCCATATTTGTAATAAACTAATGAATAAAAAAAATAAAAGGACTATATCATTAAGCCAGCCGCACCCCTTTTTTATATCCTATATTCGCTTATACAAGAGATTTTTAGGTGATGTATCTATTCTACGACCCTATTGACTTTTTTTCAAGATACAAGATAAAAGTTTTTATATGTTAAGTTAAGCTATCACTTTGAACACCTGGACTTTTTTGACTATTATGTTTTTTCATTCCTATCTAGTTTATAAAATATGTTTTATCTCTAATAAACACTAATCTCAACAAACCCACCTCCACCCACCACACCACACCACCACCACCACCAACACCACCTGCCAAACTAAAAATAAAAACGAGGGTCTGCGCATAATACCCTATAAATAGGCTGTTAGAATACTCCCTAAATAAAGGAGAAAAACCGCAATAAATCAAGCCTATAAGACCCGTAAATCCGATTAAAGCCTCTAATATCAACAGTATCCTAGGAGATTTATAGGCTAAATTAATAAGTTTTAATACCGGATATTTTTTTACGATAATCGGCAAATCTTTTATATAATATCCCATGAAATAACAGAAAACATTTATAAAACATAGCAAAACAACTAAAGAAATTGCAACATAAAAGGCAAACTCCAAATGGCGCGACCTTCTCTGGAATTGCTAGCCTAAAAAAGTAATTATATAATTTAACATGGACTTTTATAGAAAAATTCTAATACAATACAAGATTAAATTAAATGTAGAAACTCTTGATAAATCAAAACATTTTTTAGACTATAAACAACTTACTGCACTATACTCTATCAATAATAACCAAAGCTTTACTCACTTTTATAATGACTATTCTCATCTAATAGAGTGCGAAAAGGGCCTACTCTGCCTACAGATGAGAAATTCCGTGTATAATAGTACGAGAAAAGAGGAGATTGAGAGCTCTATTGGCTAAATGCATAGAGACTAGTCTTCGAGAGAGGAATAAAAAAAAGGTTAGATATGCTTATATTATTACAAAGTATCTTAATACTTTGGAGTAAAAAAGATATAGTTAGTAGAATGGCCTTTTTATAACTTTTATTTTCATAGAACATAATTGGAATTATTATAAAAAAAACCTTTACTTAGATTATCCCATTTACCTTATTTTACTGATTCGTTATGTCATAAAGATGTATAAGTCTGATTTAAAATTAAAGGAATTAAAGTTTTACTTTATCACTCTAATTTATATAATACAGAGTTTTGCAATTGTTCTTTAATACAAATTATGAAAAGTTGTGAATTGTGGATAAAGTGCTATCAACGGATGTAAAGTAAAATCTAAGTATTATTATCTTAACTGAAGAGGTCGTTAATCTATTAGGTAATAAGATAATAAATAAAGCTTTAGATATCTCTTTTTATTTTCCCTATGTAAAACCTAAAGAGTATAAAGATATAACTTGTTTGAATGATGGAGGTTATCTCTAAAATAATGAACCTTATTACATTATTAACGCACAATTTTCAAAAACAAGTATAAGATATAATTAAATTTTATAATCTGTAAATGATTATGCGAAATTTTTAATTTAATACACAACTAGTGGACTATATTTAAAATAAACAGGATTTATTAATACTGATATCTATCCTGCCTATTCTGTGGTTAAAAATTTATTTTAATTCAAGTGAGGCAGTATCTGAACTGACTTTCTTAATTTATTCTTTCAATTGCAAATACTTATAGGATGTTGCTGAAGGATATTTCCCATTAATGATGGTTTTGAGGCTGAATATATACTTTACTTTCCAATCTCCATTATCAAGCTACGCATTTGCTAAAACCTTACTTTTATACGCTCATCCTGGAATTATTAAAAGAAATAATGCAATAGAATATCCAAAACTATTGCTGCTGTTAGTATTGCTCATTCCTTTGATAAAACTCATACGCTAAGAGACTACATTGAGTAGATGAAAATTGATCAAATATAGAGTTAACGAATTTATTTTATCGCCGCCCGCCGGCGCCTCCCCTCTACATTTATGTATACGTATATATTAGCCTAAAAAAGAATTAAAAGAATAAATGGTATAACTATAAGAATATATAGTATATATTCTATTCTATTTAATCTATTCTCTAATTCTGAATTAAAATTGTTGAATTTCTCAATATTATAAATTATTTTTTCTATTTCTTTAAAAAGGTTTTTTTTATTTAAATCCCCTAATTTTAATACATTTTCGATATAACTTTTTAAATTAAGAATATTTATATTAATATCGTTTTTATTTTGTAAATTTAAATGAGATATTATATTATCATATTTTGTATTAAGTTCTACAAGTTCTTTAAGTATACTTTGATTCTTTTTATCCAAAAGTGATTCAATCTGATTTTCATTTGGTTTTGTTTTTTCAAATTTAAAAGTTATTTGATTCATAGACTTTTCAGATAAAGGAATTACAATATCACGAGAGTCTTGAAACAATTCGTTCTTTTCAAGATCTGGTGTAGAAGGTGATGAAGGTGTTACTCGAGAATTAAGAAATTCTGCATAAAATTTTCCAATTTTATCTTTGGTTATTGAATTATTAAAAACAGTTAATATTAAAAATTTTACTAAAATATCTTCACCTTTCTCTAAATATATTGTTGCAATAATAGCTTCAAATATATCGCATAATGTTTTATCATTATTAATTATCTTATCGCGGGTTTCTTTAGGTAACTTCTCATTAACAACTAAATAGTTATTTAATCCTATCTCTAAAGATAACTTCGCTAGATTTTGTGTACCCACGATTAAAGATCTTAATATACTCATATCACCTTCATCATAATTTTTATATACTTTAAATAAAAATTTAGATACATAATAGCTTAATATACTATCACCAAAAAATTCTAAAGTTTCATAAGAATAACCAGAATTATTACAAGATTTATGAATAAAGGTTTTTTTAAACAATTCAGTATCCTTAACACTATCTATTATGGTTTTAATTTTTTTTAATCGTGTCTTAGGAATTGTTTCTAAATTAAAGTTATCCTTATTACTTTTACTAATACTAGAGTATAATCTAATCTGTATAGGTTTTGTGTTGATTCTACGACCTTTTTGATTAAATATACGGGTTCTAAAAGTATAAGCATCGTATTTTAAGGTTACTTCTTTAGTTCCAATATTTACATACCCTTCACTATAATTAATTGTATCCGATTTTAAAGCTTTAACGTCTTCATGGTTTAGATACATCTTAAGAAAATCATTTAACTTTAATGAGTTATCAAAAACTCCTTTAGATTTTATTATCACTCCTTTATTCTCATCAGTTACAAACTCATCTTTTAAAACTAAACAATAAGTTTTAGATGAAATAAAGTAAGCTTTTTTAATTAGATACTCGACTTTAAATTTACCTAATTCTTTACCTACTAAGTTAGAGGATAATTCTGTATTAGTTACAATACTGTCTGTATCAGAGTAATAAATTTCACCACCTTTTTCTAAAATCTCTAGTTTTATTTTAGACATATAAATTCTAGCGTAAGCAGTTACAGCTGCAGAAATAGAAATAGCAACATCGTCAAAAGAATGATTATTTTCAATGTCTACATATGATTTCTTTAAAATCTTAATATAATCAAGACCATGTTCAGAGGTAATTTTTTTACTAGTTTCTCTGTTGTAGGATACTAACCAATCCTTATCTGAAATAGCTATAGCAGAATTAACAGGCTTTGTTGCCAAAATTTCTGCATATTGATCCGTAGATAACATTTCAGTATTTAACTTTAATATAGATAATCCAAATCTACCTAGTAGACTATTTAAAATAAATTTATTAATAAGTTTCGACGAACCTATAGAGTTAGCTTTTTTTTCATATAAATCGTCTACATACTTATCAAACACATTATAGACTTTATTAAAAGTATAACCCTTATATACTTCAATTTCATATCCACCCTTTTCTTTAGCGAATTTTAATTCCTCACTAAAATAATAACCAAACCATGTACCGTTAGGCATAATAAGTCCGTTTTTATGAACAGGTAACAAACCTAAATAATTATCTTGGGTTTTAATTTTACAGAAGTAAAAGCCAAATAACTCACTCAGTTCTATAGGTTCATTAGATTCAATGTATTCACATATATGACCAGCCATAGGGTTTTTAGATGCAAAGGGATAAAGTGAATTAACATCGTAATAAAATAAGTTCACTCCATAAGGTCTATAAACTTCCACAACCCCACCATAGTAAGCCTGTTTAATAAAACTGAATACACTAACATTCTTTATCACAGGTAACAAGTTCTGACCTAAGTATCTTTTAAAGAAAATGTTTAAAGCTAATCTAGAAATAGTTAAACACTCAGTAATTTGTAGATTATATTCAATAAACATATATCTATTAAAGTGATCCATAATTTCTAATAAGGATAATAAATCACGTTTTAAGTATTTAATGGTTTCAGTTTTAAGACACCAATCCTTTTTGTATAATTCTTTATAACAAGATAATGAAATTATTTTGTTCTTAAGCTTATAGTGTTCAATAGCTGGAGTATTACCAACATAATTTAATGTATCAGCCCTTATAAATGTATAAGGTAATATCCCTTTAGTTACTTTAGAACCAAAGCTTTTAGATAGATTGTCTAAATTATCCGTTAATAAATTATACGAATCAATAAAGGTAATCTTAGAATAACCAGAGGATGTTTTTACTCTAACAACACATTTAAGAACTTTACTATCTCTAAGCTTAGTATCGATAATATAGTAATTAAAACCTTTTTCAGAATTAACAGTTCTTAAAGCATGTAATACAAAAACTATATCAAAGCCACCTAAATTATGTGTGTAATATATATGATCTCTATTTTTAGAGCTAAGCATATCATCTATACATTTAATGATTAATTCATTAGGAGTAAATGCGTCTATACCTAAATAAAATATTTTAACAATATTATCTTTTAATTTATCTAAGGTAGTAAAACCTAAAGCATAAACTTTAGATTTCCCGTCATAGTCTTTATAAGTTTCAATATCGAAACTACCAATGTTCGTATTAGCCATACCTTTGTATTTAGAAGGTTTAGATTTAAGAATTGGTAATTTGACAGGAAATATTTTCTTCTTAACAATACCCTTATCAAAAAATAATTTAGAATTATCGATCTGTCTGATAAAACTGTCATTAGATATTTTTTCATCAATAACATTATTTAAAATCTTAAAGCCGTGCATATTATACACATCTTTTCTAGATTTGTTCACATCAATATCTCTAACAACAATAACATATTGCTTATCTTTGATAACATAATGATAAAATATCGTTTTATCATAAATATCCGACAAATCCTTATTAAGCTCATATTCCTTTTTAATTAAATCAAAAAAATCTATATCATTAATAATAAAATTAGATGTACAATTATCCCTGTCAAAGCTCATAGGTTTACCATAAAAGATCTCATTAGTAGACAAAGGAATAAAATTCTCACTAAAATTCCTTTTAGTCTTCGTAACATTAATAATATTTTTATCCAAGTCAACTTTATTAATGTTTTTTAACCTTAATTTCAGTAAACTATTGTTAATAACATACATAACTTGAATTAATGTCACAGTGTCTGCATTATATTTAGACATGTAAAATACTAGTTTGTCACAAATTTGCTCAAACCTTTTATATAAAAGATCCTTAACATTGTCAGAATCCGTAAAATAAACAAACTGCTCATCAAGCATACAAAATAAAGATATCTCATCACAATAGGTCATTCGGACTTTAACTAGTATACTATAAGAATTGTTAATTATAAATCTAGATTTCTGGGCAAAGAAAAAGTTTTCAAAATTAAAATCCTCAATCTCAAAATAAATAGAATTCACCCTATTATGTCTAGTAGAATAGTGTGGTGGTTGTGTATCCCCATAATGAATAACATGTGATGTAACCAGTATAGGGAGTGATAACAAAGTGAAATATCCGCCAGTGTACAAAATATTGGAAATATCCTGTCTTTTTCTCACGTTCGAAAAATAATGGTAATAAATGTTTGGTATAATCAGTAGTTTTTTAGTCCCGTTAGACTCTATTTGGCTGGAAGTCGCATCGCTACTGCTAGCGTTGTGAAAAATTTTTTATTATATCCAAATAGAGTTCTAATTTAAAGTGGACAGTATCATACAAGATACAAATAATTGAGGTCTGTAAACAACGTAACAAGCTTTATATAAGTAATTAACAGTCAGATAGAAAAATGAGTCCCTGTTGCGTGCTAAAATTTGATAAGAAAATTGACTCTCTCCTGACTAGCAAAAGCTCTCCAAAAAAGAGTGGGACTTGTGTTCTCCCTCTACTAACGTCACAACAAAAATGCTTAAATTTGAAGCCAGCGCCTCAAATAACTCTAAGCTTTAACAATAAAACTACTGCAATCTAAATAAAGGATAAAACCCTAAACAAATCAAAATAATCAAGAATGTAAAACCCAAAAAACCATCAAAAATAATAATAAAGCTGGATTTTTTTTAATATTTTATGAAGACGCTCAATTTAGGGTATTCCTTCTGCAAATCACTATTATCAAAAAAATACAAGGCAATAAAATAACCAAAAACATTTATAAAGCAAATTAAAATAATTAAACAAATGATTGCTACATTAAAGCCAAACTCTACACTAACACTACCACCCTCTGTAATTCTAAACCCTAAAAATATAATATATATTTAAGCATTATTAAAAAAATAAGACATATACAATACTAGTTTAAGCGAGTATTTTTACAAGTAAAATAAAATACTAGATAAATTCCATTTTCTATAACAAAATACTTAACTCATCTTCGTCGATTACCTCGTGGACTAGAAAAGCATTTCCCTTTAACCACAATATGTTATTAAAATAAACAGACGGACTTACAATATAAGACCAATTAATCTCATACAATAGATGGAAGGCTTTAGTGTAATCACTATAATTGTTAACAAAAACGCTTTAATCATCCAATTCCTAGATCTTCTATAGTTGCCCTCATGAGGATCCTAATAAAATAATGAGAAATAGCTTAAATTACTTTTTATCTTTTGTTAAAACATATCTTACAAAATAGTGTTATATCCATAGCTTAAGAATCCATAATGAATAGCCATAATCTCAGACGAATTTTTCTCCTTAGAACTAGACTCTGACTTTGACTTTTTTGTATCGTCTGACTTATTTTTTTTATCGTCGTTATTATCGTCTGACTTCTTTTTTTTATCGTCGTTATTATCGTCACCACCACCTACCGGTTACAAATTTATACAAAATAGTCGAAGCAGCAGTACAGTAATTACCTTATGTTATCAAAAATCCTTTGTCCTCGTCCTGCCATAAAAAGAACTGACCCTAGAATACCAATACCTATTAAACCAATAAAAAGATATAAAAAAATATCCACTTGAATAAAATATGCCAAAATACCAAACCTAATATCCCTCAATTCAATTTCTACCATCTTAAGCTTTTTTGTTATAAAATATACAATACTAGTACAAATTGCTTTTTAATAAACAACAATATAACATATAGCACACTAGCTAAATACTATACATATCCAAAATAAACACCTATACAATATAGTATCAATAGTAAACTGTTAATAAAGTAATATAAAATAAACTATTAATACAGATCAATCAAGACTCTTAGCCAAAGTCCTAAGATGCAGACTGTTACCTCACCATATCAGTACACACAGAGGTCTTGTGACCTAATCGCTTACTATGCATTATATTAATTTTCCCTTTATCTTTGCAAGAATCGCTATATCTTTACAAGTTCTCCCTAATGACTGACCACAGCTTAACCGTTAACATCAGCCTACCTCCACGAGTGCTTATAAACTAGTGTAAATCCGAATAAACTTATACTATAGTGCGTTTTTTTTAAAGAGAGGTCTTATAAAAGTTATCATCGCTCACAACCACTCTCACCAAGCAATAGTTTAACCTTTTTTGACACGCCGCATCACTAGAGCCTACCACATAGCGATGTTAGATTATTTTTACTTTATTATACCGAATACACACACTAATTTGTATTAGTTATTATATGTTAATAATAGAATTTTACCTATGCATAAGGCTTTTAAAAACTACAGCTATATAAATAAATAAATAAATCTTCGCAATAAGACGAAAATCCTATAAAAACTCCATAATAAAAATAAGATTTATTAAAATAATTAAGAATTTTAAATCTTATATTTTATATCGATCTAATAATATTATAAAATATAAAAAGCAATTAACTTATTTAAAAATTATTAAAATACAATACAAGATAAAAATAAATGTATAAACTCTAGATAAATACAAGTTTACTCTAATTGATGCTGAGTCTATTCACTCTACTAATTAATATTGACTTTTAAAATATAGTTTTCTAATAGCAGTAAATAGCTACCTCTTTACTATGATCTTCTCCTTAAATTACTCATAAATGAGGATTATAATATAAGATTATATTATAGTTACTAATATAAATTATATTTACTTATATTAGAAAGAATTAATAAAAACTAAAACACAGTAACTTTACACCGATAATCGACTATTCCTACTTAATTAGCTCCATTTTCTAAGTTCATTCCTACATAGTCATTCTTACCTCATTCTTCATGCATTGTCATTAATTCTACACGAGCTCTTAGTTCAAGCACCTCCTAAATAGTCGCAGCTTTAACCATAGCCTCGACTTTTTTCCTAGTTTATTAGCTGACAAAGTATAACACCTAAAGCTAGGCAGAGGTAACTGCCTCCTTCGATAGTGCTAGGTCTAGATAATAGATATAAAGGAATAGAACCTTTTACTAAAAGGGTGTAACAGACTTAACTAAAATAAAGGATAAAAGCCTATAAATATTAAGGCAATAAGACCAGCAAAGCTAAGAAACCCTATATGATCAAGAATATACTAGACTTATTAAAAGAATTTATAAATAAATTAAATCTCTTATATTTCTTCTCTAAATCATTAAATTGTATGAGATTGATTACAATTAAATAACCCCAACTCTTATTGGCTTTTTCGCAAATAACATCTATATTCTTTAATATAAAGTAAGATATATATAAACTACCTACTGATGATAATACTAACAATATTAATATAATAAAAATACAGTTTTTATTTAGTTTACTATTATATTTTAGTAATTTTCATAACTAAATTATAAAAACGTTCTCCAAAGAATTTCGCTTGAGAAACCCAAATGAAAATGTCTTAGCAAACAATAAGATAGATGTAGGGATGCAATCTACTAAGAACACAAGAATCCATACAGCAAAATCCGTCGAGGTATAGTAGGTCTCAAGGAGAGGACTAAAACTGCTGCCTCATAACGGCTAGCAAAAGCCGGGAAAATTAGGTATATGTGTGTTTTTTACCTCAACTTATCCTCATTTCCATAGAGTTCTATAGTAGTTTATAAATTAAAAGACCTACGCTATCCCTTCTACCTTTGCTTTAGAAGAGAATAGCTTTTAATAAAGCTATCAAAGAGTCCTACCTATTATACAAATATATCGCAAGTAGACAGCCTATAAGAGGTTAAGTTGTCTCTTCGACAGATAAAGAAAATTAGTTAAATAATTCTGCCTACCTGAATAAAGGAGAAAAGCCCAAATAAATCAACACTATTAGACCTGAAAATCCCATTAAAGCCTCAAATATAAAAAATATCCATGAAGATTTATTAAAATAATTAATAATTCCTTTAATTTTAGGATATTTTTTATCGATCTTATAATATTCTAAAAGATAAAAAGCAATTAAATAACCGAAAACATTTATAAAACATAGGAAAACAACTAAACTAATCATTGCTACATTAAAAAGAACAACTACTGGAGAAGCATTAGAGGGTAATTCCAATCCTAAAAATAGATTATATATTTTAACATTACTTTTTTAATTATTTAAATACAATACAAGATAAAATAAATGTATAAACTCTTGATAAATAAATACAAGTTTTTAAAAAAAAAGGCTCATGTTCTCTAATAAATACGAAAGGCTTTAATCTATATCACAAAAGAGTATAACGCTAAATCATAGCTAGAGCTCAAGAATTTAATATGGTTCTTCTCCTTTAAATTTCTCTTAAAGAGGATCATAATAAATATAAGTGGAGATAATATTATAGTTACTAATATAAATATAATTATAATTATATTATATTAGAAGAAAGAATTAATAAACTAAAAATAGTTTTCTGTATTCGACTATTTGCCTTGTGAATACCACCACTCTTAGTATTACCTTCATTCTTAGCAGCCTTGTCCTTATTAGCACCATTGTCTTTGTTAGCTGCATTCTCCATTCTACCTCGTACAGTTTGCTCTACGCAGCTGCACCTGCCAATATAGTAGCACCTTTAACCATAGCCTCGACAATTTTCCCTACTAGTTTCTTACCAGACATACAAACAACAGGTATAACACCTAAACCTTGAGCAATCGATAATAGATATAAAGGAATAGAAGGCTCAAAGCTAAATAAATTAATAATATCTATAATATTCTTAAAATTTAGAAAATCCGTATTATTAACACACATCATTGTAAAATTGTTTTTTTTTTTACAATACTAGTTATATAAAAAATACTAAGGTTTTTATCTATAAAACGAGATAAAAACTAGATAAATACTGCTTTTAACTTAGTATCCTGTCCCTCTGCTCCTTTCAGTAAGTAAGGTTAGGAATTCAATCCTCCTAGTACCTACACCATCCTACTACGCACTGTATCTCTTTATGATTCCATCCTACCACCTCCACCACCTCCTGCACCTGCCAAGACCACCAGTATTCTATGTATCACCATAGTATAGAGCTAGCTCACTCTCTCAAAATAGCGTAAGTATTCTAGTCTGAGATTGTAAGGTATCTGATCATTAATTCTAATCTAGGAAGCCTGAATACATTATATGATAAAATAATGTGTACGAGCTGAGTTTTATTAATTATTTTCTATTTTTTATATGTAGATCAATAAATGTATCCAGATTTAAATATAATTGACTTATAAAATAAATATTAAATGCTAATACTATAAACAATACAATAAATATAATGAAAATATATACAGTACTAGTCTTTTTATTCAATTGTATAAGCTTAATCAAATAATAGTTTAAACTATTATTAAATTTATCCCCAATAAACCTAGAAAAATTAAATTTAATATTGTCCTCAAAAATTTAAATAATATCATCATAAATAAAATTAAAAATAAATTTAAACATACACAAGCTAGAGTATCAATAGAAAGAATTAAAAGCATTAAGTCACTAAAGCTATCCGTCGAATCATCCAAAAGTTTATTTACTCCTCCATCAGGGAAATTACTACCTGGTTGTCTAGGCTGGTAGTAATCGCTTGGCTATTTTCCCCACTACTCTGAAGCAGCAATACTAATTCTATTAACTACATTAGTTCCAACAAATATGGCACCACCTGCCGCAGCACTACCTACTACAATACCCGCTTTTTGTAGTGGCGGTATAGGATTTAGCTATTGACCTACTCACAGCTACAGCTAGCGTACCTATGCTTCCTCCCATACCAATATTAGTTCCTAAACTCTCAGCTGCGTCTTTAGATACTTCAATACTTGCGCCTACATTAACCGTATTAGAAACATTCTTATCTACAGCAAAAGAAATAACATTATAGGAAAAAACATCTGCATAAAGAATATAGCTTAAAGCAATAAGTATAAATAGAATAGGATATAAAATTTGTATAAACCTAATATATTTATTCTTAGATAACTTAAACTCATCTAAATAAAATAAAGTAAAAAGAAAAGGGGCAAAAAAAGCAAATAAAAGAGGTAAAAATTCTAGTATAATCATAAAATAAAAAAAGCGTATAATACAATACTAGTAAACGGATAAACTTACATAATAAACGATATAGCACACTAGATAAATACTATATCTATAAATAAATAATTATACTTTTTTCAATAAAGTACAGTTAGTCTTATATATAAAACTTAAATCACCTCTTAATATCTTTAAGATCCATAAACTCGACTAATACCTCCTCTCCACCTCTCCTCCTCATCGTCTCCTCCTTTCACATCATCTATTTACTCCTTCTCCCCCCCCCCCTATGATCACGATGTAGTACCCCCTCAACAATCTTTTTTGATAACACCCTAATCCGTAAACCTATTTAAACTTTTTATTGACCCATCTGAACAGCCTCTGATGACCCATCAATACAAACTAATACCGAATTTTCGGTCACAGAAAGTAAATTAAAATATACCGAGAGAATGCTTTTAAAACCCCCCCCCCCCTAAATAGGACGTATTCCTATGTTTAGCTAAATGTGCGCTCATTACCTAAAACAAAAAAAAAAAAAGGAAGCGACCTCATTATGGTATATCGACCCGATTAAATTAGACCCCTAAAATAAATAAATCCCTCCTCGTAAATTTTCCCCCCCCCCCTTTCATAAGTCTTTTTAAGTCCTAATAATTTTTTGTTTAATCTCGTTACCCTAATTATTAAACTGGTAGCCATTCATAACCGAACCCCTAATTTTTTTTTTATCGGCAACTTCCCTCCTATAATGATCATTTGATCAATAGGGAATGTAAAAAAAGGCACTACGTCTACTGCCTATCCCTCATCAATGAACACCATCCTACCGATACCTATCCCCCTTTAGCTTCCTTACCTCAGCTAGCTTGCCTAGGCAAAGAGCCAAAGGCAGCTCTTAGCCCTAGCTCCTCCCCTAAGGGCTATAGCTTACTGCCCTCCTCATAAAGACCCCCTAAGCAGGCAAGCAAAGCTAATATCAACTATTATAAATTAAAGATGATACTGAATAATGTAAACCGTCTAATATAGGGGCTGGGTATATACCTAATACAATTGTAAATAAAACTAATGTAAGTAATATAAAAAATTCTCGTATATTAAGATCACTTATATTTGCCTCAAAAAATTTACTAAATGACCCGGCAAAAGCGATTCTATTAAACATATATATAGTATATGCAGCACTAAAAACTATAGATGAACTTGCCAAAACACCTAATAAAGGTAATCTTTCAAATACACCATAAAGAGACATAAATTCTCCTACAAAATTTAAAGTAAGAGGTACACCACAATTACCTAACGATAAAACAAAAAAAAATATAGAAAATAAAGGCATTATTTGAGCAAGACCTTTATAATAACTAATTAACCTTGTACCCGATCTATCATATAATACACCACCAGCACAAATGAATAAACCACTTGAAACAAATCCGTGTGCTAAACCTAAAGCTATTCCACCTTCTATTCCTTGTATTGTATTACTAAAAACACTTATAAGATAAACAGCTGCGTGGGATACTGAACTATATGCTATAAGTTCTTTAACATCTATTGTTCTTAAAGTACTAAAACTAGCATATATTATTGTTATAACACCTATAAGATATATTATATAAGTATAGTCTAAAGAAGCTTTAGGTAATATAGGTAATATTAGTCTAAAAATACCATATAAACTTAATTTTAAAACAATAGCTGCTAGTATTATACTACCGCTTAATGGTGATTCAACATGAGCTTTTAACAATCAACTATTTAGGAATATTGTGGGTGTTTTTATGGCAAATGCTATAAAGATACCATAAAATAAAAATAATTCGGTTGAATAATTATAATTAGTTTTATATAAGGCATCGAAATCCGTTGTACCCATTATAGAAGACATAACTAATATTGATAATAATAAGAATAATGAACCAAACACGCCCTCACTTAACCATGAATTATTGCAATAACTTTATTAAATAAATAAAATATAAAAGCCTGCGAATTAGAATATTTTCATAAGCTAGGTTGTGAGGTATCTTTAATTTGAGGTTACTTATCCGTATACGGCTAAGTGAACTGATACTTATCTACCAATATATTTAAGTTTTATTCGGTTTATTACAATTTTTATATGTTTTGTTTGGAGATTAAAACTCCTTATTGTATAAAAAAACTTTATTTTTCTAATTTTCTTTCTGGTACTATGACCCCCTTATTGAAACTCTTAAATTATTTAGATTAAACTCATATAACCGGATATTTATGAAAGGCACAACTTTATCCCTCATATCGGCAAATTTTTAGTAGAGTTAGGATATCTACTCTCCCACTCTGTATGCTACTAACTTTTAAGTTAAGCATCCCCCCCCCGATGTGTTGTGCTATCTGTAATCTCAATTAACGGAATCCGCTACTATTTCCCCCCCCCATTTCCCCCCCCCCTAGGCATAAGGAAACCATGTTTTCTCCTCTTCAAGGGGCTCCTTGCTTCTGCACTGCCTCCGTAGCGAGCCGCTACTCTTATAGTGCCTTAGCGATGGTGACCCTCACCCCTGAATGGCTAGCTCTGGTGGTACTACCATTAGCCCCCCCCCCTCTTCCCTAGCTCTAGCCTTGCTCCCCATTGCCTACCTGCCAATCTGCCCTCGAGCTCTCCGACTCTCTCCCCCCCTGTTCCCTCAGCAGCCACGCTCTACCTTTGCTAGAAGGCCATCTGCACTGCTCACTAGAGACAGCGTAAATTAGGAACAGCAGCATACCCTCTCAAGTACCTGGCTATATAGCTTGGTTGGACTGCTCTAGAGCTGCCTAGCCATAGCCCTAAAATTAGAGTTAGCCTGAGCAGTGGACTGCCTATTGCCACTGC
>JAYMSP010004371.1:0-16427 GCA_036897095.1 Plantago elongata
GCTCTTCCGATCTGGGGGGGGGGCGGTTGTACATTTGCAAACTTCAAAGGTGGTTTGTGCATGATGTAAATAAACTCTAGGGGTTATATTACCAAATACATTGTTCAGAAATCAATGCGCCTATTAACAGATTGCCTCCTGTGAATTTCTCTGAGATTCTGGGTGCTTCTTGGTATGTAGTTATGTTATGTGCTCCAGTTGACACTGTATGTTAAGCCATGCTATTTTTGTTCTGGGAGCTATTGCACTATGCACCCCTTCTCCCTCTCATGTGTCTGTTGTGTGTGGGGTTGCAATTTATCCACTCGTTTGCAAATGTTTGATGTTTAAGTACTATAATAAAGCTGTAAAACATGGAAAAGAAGTATAATACTCTACTGCGTTGATCAAGTGCATAAGTGTTCCCTTGAGATACATTTGGAGATTTTGTTATTAAGCATGGTTGATTTTATGATAAGTTCTCTTGAGATGTGTTCTCATGATAATTTTGTTGGAGTATATCCTGTTTTCCAAGAGTGAATGCACCTCTCTGCATTCTTGAAAATATCTAGAAATCTCTTCTATGTTGGTGTTCTTGTGCAATGCCATAATAAGTTTTATCAGTCAAATAAGCATTCATCAGTTTATTGAGGGGTGTTTGAAAGCATTCAGCTGTACATCTGATTTTGTAATTTAGTTTGGTCAAATGCCCATGTATTTTAGTTGACTGAAATTTGACTCTTGGTGTTCTTGTGCAATGCTTGTATTGGTGTTTCTTGGCAAAAAAAGAAATGGATCTCTAATTTAACTATTGTGGGTTGTTTTAAAACATCAAGCTGTACTGTACTGTACTGTACGGTGGCTATATAATTTGTGCTTCGAGTGCATAATTTGCTACCCTTGTATTTGAAGATTTTGTTAGTGTAGGATGTTTGTCTGAGAGAAAAGTTACCTCTCCACGCTTGAAAATATGCACACGTCGCCCTGTGCTTATATGAAAGTTTCACTGGGTAAATAATCATTTACCAATTCTTCTGAGGTGATGGGCTTTGTGTTGTATTGAGCTGTACTTGGGTGGTGTAACCGCAATTATGCAATTGAGCTGTATATTGATGAGTGTATTGAGGAGATGCTTGATATGAAGTATTTTGCTTGGGTGGGTTATGATTGGGTTGACTCACTGATTCGGGTGCAAGGGATCTAAGCAGATGATCCCCGTTCATTGGTGTTGGAACTTGGAAGTGTCTAGAATGGCAGTGTAAGTATGAGATTGAAGAAAAGGAACTGAGAAATGGGAAGAACAAGAAGTGTGGGTATACACGTTGGATATTTTTCTGGTTTATCTGGTTGGTTCTGAAATAAAATTGGCTTCATCATTTTATAGTTGTATATATGTAGAACTAAATATAGCTTCTATAAATGTACTATTTCACTTGCTCTTTCCTGGGTGCTTTTAGTACAAAGTTCTCTGGAAGTCGAAATATCTTCTTGCGAATGTATACTTCTGAAATACTCTGAACATTCAGTCCGTCATGTAGAGATCAGAAGATGTATACAAATTAAAAAGATCAAGTGAATATTAGAATAAAGGAGTATGATACTAATGTCCATAATTTCTCGCAAGGAGGACATTGAGCTCTATCAAAGATTTTGAACTAGGAAAGTGATGTTTTGGGAATGGAAACAATGCAGAAAAGCTAGAGAGGTGATGTGATATCACTGTATCAAATGAAATGGTTTTTTTAGCACGGTGAAAACTGGAAAGAAATGATATTTTCAGCACGGTGAAAACTGGCTCGCAGGACTGAAATTCAAGTTATAAGTGTAACATTTATAAACGTAAAATTTATTTGACGGCAGTTTAACATTTCAGCAGAACATGATTTTCAGTTTGATTCTCAACGAGATTAAATGGACATCTCGTTTTATTTTTAAAATATTACGAGATCATCAGAATGTTTGTAAAAAGTTTTGAAACTTGACTATTTTTCAAGAATTATGAACAAAGCGTGTAATCACAGAAGCTGAATCCAGTTGAATAAGAAGGAAAAAATTAAGTTTTATTGGCTTATTGCACAAGAGGTGCACATCACAAAAAGGTCCAGACTCTTGCCTTATTCCGTCACATATACATGATGAGGATAACAAAAAGAAAGGAAAAAGGCCATCTGTACTCAATTGACTATGCATTATCAGTCAATCCCTCTAATAAGGCAAGCTCTTAGAACTTGAACTAATAACCAAAGCTTTTAGCTTTGATGAGTCCTCAGCACCATTATTAGCTCTCAAAGTAATTGTCTCCATATTCTTATTCAAACTCTGTATCACAATTTGCTTCATCAGCTTCCTACCTTCATTAACGTCCCTCCGACTAACTGGTGAGCCGATCACTACCCTCCCCACCTGCGGGCCCGAATGCGGGCCCATCCGTACTTGCCTTTCGTCCTTGAACCACTGCAAGATCTTCAATGCTCGTTTCTGTCCCAAAGGACTGCCCAGCAATGCTACTCCTAGAAGCACCTGGACAATTCCTGCCTCAGCCATTTTCCGCCTTTGCAACGAACTATGATGAGCTAAGTTCATCAGAATGTAAGCTGACGATTCCTGGCACTTCAGATTATCATCCCATGTCATGATCTCGATTAATCCCTCCGGGACTGTCGGGTTTCTCTCAAGCGAATTTCGTCCAGCTGAGGTCACCACCAAGTTCCCCAATGTGGCTAATGATTTTTCAGACGTTTCTTTTACTAATGACAACTTTATTAGTAAGTCGATCACACCACTGGTGATTAAAGTAACAGCATTATCTAGAACTGATGACAGATTGAGCAATGTGGTTAAACACGAGTCTTTTGTCTCGGTTTTTGAGGTTGACTCGAGGATGCAGATTGTTAAGGGTATCATTCTAGCTGGAGTGAGGGAAAACTGGCTGTTGGATAGGGATGATACAGACAAGAGGAGTTGAGCAAACTCTTGCTTCATTGTTTCATCTAAGACACCACTATTTTCAGGTAAATTTGTTAAGAGTCCTGCTTCAACCATCCGAGCTTTGTTCCTGGAAATGGAACATTATAAATGAAGATTGCTGTCAGGTTAGGTAACAAGCTCAAATTTATAAATAATTTTCAAGAATCTGATGAGCAGAGGTGAAGACAATAAGGTTATGCCATATAAGGAACAAAGTCACATTATGTTCCATTATTTAATAACATGCTGAACTAAACAAGCAAACATGGGATGTGCACATTATGTGGGACTTCTTAAACTTTTTATATTAAGGGATTAATTGACATGTATGAAAAATAATGGCAGTATGAGAGATAAGTCAACAAGATTCTCATTTCCAGATCTGCCTTGGAAAATGAGAGTCAACAGATCAAGTTTTATACTCTTGTTTTCAGATATGATTATTCTAACAACTCCATCTTTCAACAGCTGTGTATTTCTTAATGTTATGCCTAGCCAAATAATTGAAGTTGAGGTTTTCAATAATGTTTTGGAAATCTAAAAAAGATTTCAGACCTCAAATTTGCATGTCCAGTTGATGTCACAGGAAAGAAAACTGAGTCTATCAACATCATTGCAGATGAATCATGGTTCATGAGTGAATGCATCAAGAAAAAGATGACTAATATCGCATGCATTAATCAGGTAGTTGCTTGTCCATTCCGAGCCAAGACGATCTAAATTAAAGAGTAAAGCACAAGTGAAATATAGCTAGACAGTGAAGGCTTCTGATAACGTGGAAGTGTGTGTGAACTTAACAATGAATAACTGGCTAGCTATAAGCCATGTACTTAACACCGTCCTAACATTTTGTCCTACTATGACCGAACCATTAAGAGTGGTTGACTCTGCAAACGGTTTTGCACTTTGGCATCGGAGCTGATACTCATCAGAAAGCAAACTTATGAATCCAGTGCATTTTCCAAATCAAGGCACTTGATGGGTCTTATGGGTTGTCAATAGAGGTATATTTCAGAGCCTGACAGAGAAGTTCCCTAATTGTTCAAAACAACAAGTTTATGATGTAGCAGATAAAATCGGGTTATGGCTTCAATGCTGAACAGGGTAGAGCCTGAACTTTTGGAAATTTTGAAACTTGAGCAATCATGCAACAATACCAAATTTCTTGCATAAATGATGAATCTGTCCCTGTACTAGACGTATGATGAACTCTGTGATGGAAAATAACCTAAAATTACACGTATGAACGTAAATGAACAAATAATCACCGGCCTTAATTAGCTTTTGAGAATTTCTACATACGAAGAAACAGACCAAAACGCTCTTTCTAGATTGATGGAAATCCGTCGAATGTTTGAACAAAAATTCACTTAAAATCTCTTGAATGTGACCGGTCACCATCCATTTATGGAGGCCATATATGGCCACTGGACCTCCATTATAGTTGATTTTCAGTTTATCCAAAGTTTCTAATACTGACATTTTGCCCACCTCATGATATCACACATTCAATGAAACTTCATCTAGTCCTAACTCTGCCCCACCTTCAACTAGAAACAAACTACTACCCATTTAACAACAACAACCCAATCAAAACATCTGACCATATCTCATTCAATTCCAAGCACACAACAATTTAACCCCACCATGGAAAAAAGTTCAATTAATTTAAATTAACTCAGCGGCAGGAAACTAATGTAACAGTTCCTTCTCTTATTTTCCTCTTCCCGAAGACCTAATTCCCAAATTTCCTTCAAACACATCCATACTAGTTGAACTCCACAATTCTTAGTGACATTATAATCACCCCACATTTTTACTTTTCTTCTTCTTATGAGACGTAAGTGTTTCTAGCCTTACAACTACATTTTAACATACGACTTTAACATACCATATACATACCTTTAACACTGAGTAGAATAATGAGTTAATATAGTTTTTTATTTAATTACATGACAAACACAATTCATGTACAGTTTGACTCGACTATTTAATCGACCTCAAATTGTATGACAAACCGTCCGTAGTATCCTAAACTAATCATTTGAGACTAGCTAAAACAGAAAACAACAATTTGCAAATAAGATTAGAAGAAAAACAGAAATGAACTTACGTAAAAGAGCCATTAGCAAGCTCAATCAAGGCCCTAACAGCCAATCTCTGCCGCACCGCCACCTCCGATCCAACCATCACCACCAGAGGCGGAATAACACCCAGCTCCGCCATGCTCCTCCGCCTCTTCAAATCATGCACCGCCAACTTCCTAATCTCATCAGCCGCAGCTTCTTTCTCTTCCCAGCTCCCAAAATGCAGTCTTTTCACCGATTTCCGCAACCCCACTTCCCAATTTTCGCTCCCCTGCAAATTTTGGTCCACAACCTCGTCAAGATTTGCGATTTCAGGAACACCCACGTTCGTTTCAGTCGGTTTCTCCGGCGCCATTTCCGGCTGAAGTTTAACTGCGTGTTTTTTGCGGAGCAAACGACGCATGCGAGTGAAAAATCTGAGCTTTGTGTATGTGAAGAACCAGTTGGTTAGAGGATCGGACCTTGGTGGTGCTTGTGGAACTGACATAGTAGTAGTTAACTTAGTAGTGGTTCGGTTTAAGAATTTGAAAGTTCTCGTGAGTTTGAATGGATTTATTAGTAATGTGATGATATTGGAGATGGATGATGGAATTTGTGAAGTGAACAAGTGGACAGGGGAACGGAGACTTTGTAGGAAAAATACAAGGAGAGGGCACATGCAGTTTTTCTATTTTCTAATATTGTCTCTGTTTTCTGGCCAACCTACCTGCCCTTAACCATTAACTACTGTGACTAATAAGCCATGCTAACTTATTCAATTCCGCTCTACATAATTATATTATTTTAATATTCCGTTAAATATGAAAGAGTGTATTTAATTTAATTTAATTTAACACCAAAAGAAGAAAACTACTTCTAACTTCATACTTTTTGAATCAACTAATACTCCCTACTTTCGATGTGGTTACCCGAGTTAGAATAAAGTTCGCACGGAATTTTATACTAAAAATTTTATGCTAAACTAAATAGATATCAAATTCGTTGTTATTAAAATAATTTAATAATTTATAGAAAGATCGAAAGTACTACTGACATGACATTAGTAAGTACTTCCTCAGTTTCAATAAACTTCGTACATTTGTTAACTTTTGCCGTCTCATTTAATTTTATACATTACAAAAAAAAGGAAGTTACCCACCACTAACAAATAATAAACAATCTCAATGTATGTAGTTTGATGGGACGGAGGGAGTAAGTGTTTTCACTTGAACTTTTTGAATATTATGATGTTATAGTGGAGAAACAATTTGTTAAAATAAAATGGAAACTTTGTTTGGGGACGTAAAAGTATGACAAAATCAAATTTTATTTTCAGACGGATGATATCATATTTATAGATGGATGAAGTATATCTCTATTTGGAATTGAATGATATATGAAGAACTTAAAAATGTAAATGAAAGAGCAAGTCAATTATAAATTCGAACTTGCCGGAGAGAAAGAAGGAGGATGTGCCATACAATTTAGGTGTACGGAAAAAGATGAAGACTTTTACAAGAGTATAGTTGAATTAAGAATCCAATCAAATGGATAAAAATGGAAAAAGTTTAGAGTATGATGATAAAAAGGGAGTTGCTCTATTCAAAAGTTAAGAAGAAGAAAATACCACAAGTCCAGTATGGACTTCAAGCAACGTAAAAAAAGATATGCATTTTATAGTTTCCAGTTGTTAATTACTATTTGATGAAGGCTTTAATTATATTATAATACAACTCACATACGAAGTAAAAATTCATTTTGTTACATAAATGTAAGTTCAATAGCCGATCCAAATGAACCTGGACAAATTATATAAAAGAAAAAGAATTTGCATTTGAAAACAAATACTCCCTACCTAGCTAAGTACTAGTAAAACGCTAAAACGGGTTTTGAAGGTCTAAAAGACTTTTCCGTTCAAATTAAAATAAATTAACTTGACGCGCGAATTTATTTCCAACTAAATTCGTTCATATGTTGAATTAGAATAACTTAGATCTCCCAGGGCAGACGAAGGAGTACTAGTTTGGTTTTTATTCTAAAGAAAGATGAAATTGTGTATGATATTAGTGGGGCTTAATTTGGAGCAATACAAGTTGGCCGGATAGAGTTCTGGGAGTGAAAGTTGTTGCGGCATGACCTAATCATTATTAAATGTATTGGAAGGAACCTAACATTTTGGACTTGAGCAACTCACTCTCAGTGTCATGTATGATGATAAAATTCAAGTTGAACAAGATTTTTTTCTTCACACAGTTTCCACTTTCTTTTACTCTCAGTGTCATGTATCATGACAAAATTCAAGTTGAACAAGATTTCTTTCTTCACACAGTTTCCACTTTCTTTTTAGGTTTTCCAATTAACATTAATCCGTCAAAAAACGTTATACATTAGAATGTAATATAAGTAAAAATAAAATAAATAAGAAAGCAAGAAAATAGGACAAACGGTATACTCTTAATGCCAAGAAAGTGAAGTTATTTGTAAAATTAACATTTTAATTTTTCTTTGTGAGCATTGTAATTTTCATTTTCACCAATGCATAAAATTATAAGGAACAACATAAAATTGAAAAATGTACAAGTTATTTGAAAATGGACTCAACTCCCACTCCACTATGTTAATACCCTTTTCAAAGAAAAATGGAAGTCATTTTCACAAGGTTTTATACAGTTATTCTAATGGTTCGAAGATTAGAGACTTAGAACATTTTTTGTAGGAGCCCTATAATTTTGGTACTAAAATTACCTCTAGCATAATCTCCTAAAAAATTTAGGCTCTCAATAACAATTGCGATAACCTCAAAAATTCTATTTCATGTACTAAAATAATATTTAATTAAATATATAATGATCTCTCCATCTTGTATATGAAAATATCAAGTACCCCAATTTATTTGAAAAGGTGGATTAAACATACCATAATTACTTTGCAGTTGGTTGATGTACATTAAAATTATTTTTGTCACATATTCATATTTATGTTTGTCATTATATATTCATTTTATTTTAGTTCATGTAAAAACATAGTAGAAGATGTTATAAAACAAATCACTCATTTTGTACGTAACTACAAAAGATTAAAAGCTTGAATTTAATAATATATAATGAAAATTGAAGAAATAATGTTTTTATGAATAATTTTATTATTTAACCAGTATTGTTTGAACGTAGTTTGAGCTTAAATTAAGAGTAATTTATTTTAAAAAAAGGTCTGAAAAGTTAAAAATTATTACTTTTACTTAATATTTGTTCATCTTTATTACATTATTAATATTACATAAATTCTCATGAGAATCAATCTCTAGATAATTTATATAGGGACGATATATGTAATCGATATAAAATTATTCATTTAATTAATTATCTATGTTATTAACGAAATAAGCCTTGTGGTAATATAACACCAATGTTAATAATATATGTTTTTTAATAACATTAATGTTTTTATTTTAATAAAATTTACCCGTCTCTCGATAAATCAAAATTATCCTAATTTAAGAGGCTTACTAATTAATATACATCATTTAGAGAATTCAAGGTGATTCATTTAATTGATTGAATATTAAGCACGTATGTGTTTTTAAATCAATAATTAATTAAGTAGATTAGACAAAGATTGGTGTTAATTATGTATATACGTACGAGAAACTGAAGCAAAATGATGGAATTGATTGCTCCTCAAAAATGCTTCCGCCTGCACAATTATGAGAATTTATTCTTGCAGTGCTTGAAATTGAGATTGAGTTATGGTGGTACCTACCAATTTAGGGTGCCTGAGGTTTTGTTATTTTTGGATAATTCTTATTATTTTAGCTTAAACTTAAGTTTATGATTTGTAATAGAGCTCCTATAAAGAGTGCTTAAAAGTTAAAGCTAGATGGTGTATAGCTCAACTTCTATATGAAGCCCCTGAGTCGGTGGGTATTTCAATTTAAATTTCATATTCACTATATACGTTAAAATCATTTTAACATGTTGAGAATCAATTATTAATATGTTATTGGAATAATCTTGTAATGCTAAAAATGTTCCCATAATTTCTGCTATTCTCCCCCTCCTTACATGTGCCTTGACGTGAATAAATGTGACAAATCTCCTTCAGATAGTGTTATTTTCAATTAAACTAGTATAATTCACTTTAGAATTCTTAATTAGCTAGGGAATTCTAATTCTCTTACTTACCTTAAACCTTTAGTCATGTGCCTGTCAATCTAATTGTCCCAACTTTATTTCGACCTTAGCTTACAGCAAAACAACCTGTATAGGTACTGCTGCAATATATATTTTCTAATGAGCATAATTAATTAAGTTAAGACAAGTTTCAGGTCATTTATTAGAGTAATTAGTTTATCAGTGAAAATATACATAGTCAGTGTGGCAACACACGTGTGTTCTTGTTTGTAGTTTGCAATAGCCAATAAATATTTGCGTAAAAATTGCACCAAAGACATTTGGGCTGTTGGGCATGATCAATGACATGCATGATGCTCTATAAATGTTTGCTTAATTACAATGAGAACAATAATAATGTAGGATAAAACTAGCAAAATTAAATTTTAAAAGCAAAGTTTAGATATTTAAATTACAAGATGCAGAATTCGGCTGCAATTTTTGTTTATTTTCACCAATATCAAATACGCAACTAATCTGGTTGAATACAAAATATCATTTTGGAGATTATTATACCAACATGACAACAATCTTCCTTCACCGAGGTCGTGATGACAAACAAAGGGTACTGAAGGAAAATAAAAATAAAATGCACCAGCCGGGAATTGAACCCGGGTCTGTACCGTGGCAGGGTACTATTCTACCACTAGACCACTGGTGCTTATGTGAACAACAATAATGACAAAACATTAATGTAATGTTTTACTTACCCGGGTGGTCTATATACAAGAAAAGGCTTCATTTACTGAGTTGCTGAAGTTCCACTAACTGAGCTTTTGTTCGGACTGACTATGTTTGCATGATTCGTACATTAACCATGGAGCTCTACTGATGAAGCTTTCACCTCCACTAATGGAACTTGAAGCTTTATTAATTATGTGATTAATTTTATTTTTTAACGGCTAAAAGGTGACTCGAACCCCTAACTTATTGATTGGGGGTGAAGGGTCTGAGCTGCACTTCGTTGTCATTAATTTTTTCTTGTTAAAGTGATAAATTCAATTGAATATTCTTAATTGTTTGTTGATGATGAATAATAATCTAGTTTGATAAAGGAGAAGGTGACTAAGGGTTAAAATTAATGATTTGATTAATAAGAAGATGATGAAAATGAAGAAGTAAATTATTTTTGGTCATTTTAAATTATAGGGATAGATGTGCAATTTAATTTTTAATTATTCATGTTAAAATTAATTACTTTATCCGGAGGCATGGTGATAATCCATCCCCATAAGGAAAAAATTATAATTAAACAATATTAAGATAAAAAGACCTAAAAGGAAAGAAGTAACCATCGAGGACACTAGAAACAAAAAAATAAAAACCGAAGGAAGAGGAAACATGAGGAGACAAAAAGTGCACCAGCCGGGAATTGAACCCGGGTCTGTACCGTGGCAGGGTACTATTCTACCACTAGACCACTGGTGCTTGTTGGTACAACAACAAAGACAACCCAAAGTCAATCACGGGCGGTGTTTCAGCAGTTGCATTTGCATTAAATGCAATGAAAAATCCAATCCCTGGTCCATCTACCTGGCGGTAGCAATTAACAACAGATGTACTGGAACTTTGAACATTCCAATTGAGCACACTAATAAAGATACGGTGATCGTAATATCTGTGCTACATTATGCTATGTACATTCAGTCAATGAACAAAGTGAATGCCAATCGAGTTCATAAAGTAAGTTAAATTTCAGCAAACTCTTCATCATCATCTCCAGTTTCATCTTCCCAGTCCAGGTTGAATAAACTTGCGGACTTCATCAGTTCAGTTAGACCGGTTAGATCCTCCAGGTATGTAGGATGATTAATGGCTTCAAGTATGAAATCCAATCCCTTGTTCTGATACTCAGACACCACCTAAGTAAAAGTAACAAGGTTATATCAGTCCATTTGCTTAAATTAAGATGTATGGCTATAGTATTTAATTAATATACACAAACATGACGCAACTGCATCTGGTTCTGGTGCTGCACAAATACCACATCTATAAACAAATATCTCTATTTTCTACCCAACTGAGGGATTTGGAAAAACAGTTCTTTTCCCCATATACTAAAAAGGGTGTGCAATTTATCACGTCTCAATGGATATTTTCGTAATAGCAGTTCAAAACAACCTACAGCCAAGACGGTATTTGGGTACTTTATATAGCAAGAAATGATAGCCAGGAAAACAAACAAAGTTCTGAGTCCTATAATAAATGCTCAGAATAACATATATGATCTCACAGGCAGGAAAAACTACACAAACTTATAGAATGGATAACAGACTGTATAGTTTGAAACTAAACAAAATAAAAAGAGCATAATACTACAATGAGCTGTGAGAAACTATAGAAGGACAAGTAAGAAACCGGTATAAGCAAAGTTGATGACCAGATGCACGGAATATAAAATTGGCAAAGGGTTTCCAAACTGATCAAAGAGGCTATATATCTTACAGTAGAGCTGCAAGCTGTGCAACTGCTTGAGGCATGACCTACAAGCGTCATCTGAGAAAACTGGGAAAGGGAACCTCGAATTTGATGGGGCAAAATACCAAGAGGCTGCTCGCTGCTGCTAGTGTCAATTGAGTTTGCAAATTCTGCTTTGGCAAAAATCCTGTACAGGTTCGATTTTAAGAGATTTAAAAAACTAAAAAACCACATAGTCCAACATATTTGCAACTTTGTCAGCTAAAACAGCTCTTGCATACATTGTTAAAGAAATTTATTTCCTAGTCCTTCAAGAACATATTACAGTTAAGCTGACAGTTAGGCATGAGATTTCACTATTTCAGAGGTAGGGATGGTGTGGGGAAGTGATAATCGCTTACTTGCTCAAAAGTTTGTGAGATTGTATAAGAAAACCGTACCCAGAAGGATGATGCAGGATTCCAACAAGAAGTTCAACTGCAAGAGAGGAAGCAATAGGAGCCAGCCCAGGGCGTGTAACAGTGCATTGCTGGTCTAATGTGCGATTGGCAGTTGACTGCAGGAATACCAAGCACGATCAGTGACATTACGAAAATTGAATAAAATATAAACCAAAACAACTCTTTGGAGATATTACATCAATAGGTGCAACTACATCATTGCAGAAGTAACAACCCAATCTATGCTTCTCTATGTCATCTTTAAGGGAGATGGCTTCAATTCCGGCAGACAAGTCCGAGGCTTCAGATTTTATATCATGAGACGAGTTCAGTGGCCCAGCTCCATGGCGCATAACAAGAAAGCTATCAAACCCCAGTGCAGCATTGATTGTGATCTGAAGATAAATAAACAAAGTTTGATTTGCAGTCTGGCGTTACTCATGTATATAGCATTGACTTTGGAACCCTTAATTTGTCTTTATTTTGCATGGGTATGAATCAGAATCTCGAATTTGTTTGGTATACCACTTCAATCCTGTGAGAAGGGGTTTTGCTGAAGTGTTGAAATTAAATGGGGTTTCAATGCAATTAAACTAACAGGAATTTTGTGAGACGTGACTCGACCTTATTTGCTTTTGCACAAAGAAGACTTGGTAGCCATCTACTTTCGCGTGTGTCAGTAAGCAAGAATATTGCATCATGAGAATCAATCAAATCATGTAAGCGCCTGCAGTCCTGAAGCACATTTTTCTCTTCATGGGTAGGTACCGGATGCCCAGGCATTGGAATAGCCATAATAACACCCTCTGCTTCCTAATACAAAAGAATAAACAGAAAGGAAGTGAATGGAAGTTATATCAAGTCAAGAAAGTAAATGGAATAACATATATGCTAACTTACCACTGCTGGAAATATTCTACTTAAACTTCTAACAGCAGCTGTCGCCTTAAATTCACCACCATTCAGGCAGTCATCCAAAGTATACAGGGATTGTCTCAGTGGGTTAGACATGGCCACTTTGCCACTGTCAAGCAATGTAATTTTGCGAACACCCCATGCCTGTGAAAATTGCAAAAAGGATTACTTCTAAAAATTAATTTAGACGAGATCCAGGGTTATCAGACGCTTACCATGAGCATTCGAGCAACCTGGCATCCAAGAGTACCTGCTCCTAAAAGGAGACATTTTGTAGCTGATAAGACACTGAGATTTAATGAAGGCAATGCACGCCATCGCATTAGCTTCAAGTTCAAATCTGCAGCTGCAGTTGATAATCTGTCGATATAAAGAAACCTGATGAATGGAATACAACATTTTTATTTCCAATATTCTGCACCAGTATAGTTCGTAGAACAGACCTAGTTGGATCCATTGTCTGGGCAAGGCTTATGCATCTTGACGACACCTTTCGTTCTTTATGATTAAATTCCCATCCAACAACATTTGGCATATTCTGGTTATCACACCATGCTATAAAATCTATCAATATAAGAAGCAGTGTGTATGGCCTAAAGAAAATGAAAATTAGAAACAACAACTGGTGATATACCTTGGGAGCTTGACACTGAGGCTTCACCGACCAGGGATGATTCTAGATCACCGAAACCACTACGATTCTCACGGTAGCATAAAAACTTGACCTTCTGGCAACGCCATCTGGTGAAAATATACAGTAAGAAGTTCCGAAGAGGCCAACCAGGATTATCTGGAAGATGACAAGGATCATAAAATCCAAACAGCACCTGCAGATTTTATGCATATGTTGTCAGCATGATAGTGCATGGCTAAGTCTAAGTGTATTACAAACTTTTTTGCCATTTCATGCATGACGGACCTTATGGCCTTCCTTTTGGCAGGTTTCAAAGTCAGCCAGATGCTTAATAGCCACAACTGAATCGGATGCAATAGATACCAGGAAGAATGGAACATCTACACAAAATTTGACCCTTTTGACTTGAGTTTACAACAAAAGCAAAGGTCAAAAAAAGCCATAAGTTCAGGATATCATTTACTTGTTGTGGAGTTCATACTGCGCCAATCATTACAAGCTGCTCTTAGAGATTCAGCCTATAAGAAAAATATCACCCTCATTCAATTCAAATGTTCAGAAACCACCCATTATTCAACCAAAATAACAACACTTTGATCACCTCTTCTGAGCTAAAGCACTTAGAAGCTGACTTCAGATCAGTAACAGCTGCTGGTGGATCAAAAGCAAAGGCGGGAAAAGCAAACAAGTAACGGAAGTTCCACTTCTTCAAGTCCGCAAACGATATAACAAGAAATCTTAGAAGAGCACTGCTATCCTGTTCCACCTTTCCCGAATGAATGTCATCCCAAATCTGAATTTTGATGATATAGCAAATGGGATGTAAGTTTCTCCAAAATCAAGCGAAGTGTTAAACCTCTGATACAAGTGAGATCACATATACGTTTGCATGAAACATTACCTTTCTCGCCTCTGCTTTCATTAGGCTCTGCTTGTCAAGAGCCTTAAAGTCCTCCAATGTGTTAGTATTAATAATAGTGCCCGGGAGAGGACACCTATTCCTGTTCCCAGAACTTGCTGGTGGCATAACTGATTGCTCAATAGACTCAGCAGGTAAAGATTCAGCAAGAAGAGTCAAATTATTTGACACTCCCGAACATGGCGCAAAGAAACCTGAAACAGGACAAACACAATTATCCTGCATGCCCAGTCAATACCAGTCAAGAGAACTACTACAAGCTAATAATAGCCATTATTCACAATGCAGAGATGGAAACAGAAAACTACTAAGTGTCATGACATGATTCTCATTCTATCGACATCAAAACTCCCAAACCCAAATCATTAGTTGGATATGCTGTACATCATATCAATACTACCTTCAGTTTAAACACCAGATTAACTTAAAACAACGTCGACCAAGTAGAAACCGACACCACCAAACCTAGTTACAACACCTAGTAAATCATATTATCGTCCTTCAGTTCATCAATTCGCCCAACAACTAGCTCTAATCCTTTAGGAGGTTTTTATATGATCATCTAACAAAAACTAAGAACACGATTAGCCTTATTTTTTCCATGCACATGCTGTCAAGCCCTATAGTCAATAAAGCAGCTAAAAAAACAGAATCACATTCTCCAAACACGAATTCGACAATCTGGATAACAATCCTCAAGTTAAAGCCAACTAAGCACAGCTAAATTTAACAATATGTATGAAAATTGAGGATAGGTAAGGAAAGCAGACCGGTGATAGGAATAGGTGAGTCATCGATTCCGAGCTTGTTGAGCTTCAAAGATGACAATCTGTGCCAGAAACCTTCGTCCACTTTGCTTTGGAAGGGCACGAATTGAAGTATTGAAGATTTCGATTGATCCGCCATAGTAGTAGATGGATAGATAGTCTATCAAGTATCAACACTCAAAGTCCTTCAATTTCACACGATCGAATTTCGAACAGAATACGATCGAAATTTCAATCTTCAAGATCCACAGGACAGATTTTGACACCAAATTAGAATTTCCAATTAGGGAACGAATTGCGATTCGCGTTCTATGGAGAATTAAGGTTTACAAATTTGCTTACCAATCGCAATACCTTTCTTTACTTGTCTTTGATTTGATTTTTTCAAGGGATAATTACATATACCCTGTAGGATGCGACGTCTATGTTGCATCTTTATCCTCCGAGATCAACAGTTACATCCAGGTTTATAAATCCCAAGAAACGTTGACCAGCTTAATTCTCAATTCCCTTTACTTGCAAATCAAACACAGCCTTAGCAATTCTTTTTATTTTTACAAGGTAATTGGGAAAATTACAGTGTCACAATTACTTTTCTTCAACCAAGATCCGGGCGGAAGGTGAATTGGACAAATTGAGCTTTTTGGAGGCATTTATGGAGGAGTAGCTCCATGGGAAGGTTTTGATGTGAAGGTGGAAGGAGGCTTCTTCTGGGTTTATGTCGGAGAAATGGTGGTGTTAAACTGAAGCTATGTACATTACCTTGTTGTCATACAAATTCTGCCATGCCTTTCCAGTTAAGATGTAGCAGATTGCAAATTTCATCAGATCGAGGGGCACGTAGAAGACAACACTGTATATCCATATCACACCAGCTCATTTGCAATCCAGCTGCTTTTGTTCCCCAATCGAATATTGAAATTCCAAATCGGCAAAAACCTCAATAATCAAATTGCTACAAGAAACAATTTTTAGGGGCATTCATGAAAAAAGAAGAGAAACCCATTAGTCGGTGAAAAGGGGTTTACTCAATTTCGGGTTTTAAAGGCAAAATGTTGCCGTTCACGATTTGGGGAAAAGGATGAAACGTAAGGGGCAACAGAAGATGGATTGAGGTGGTGAAGATAACTTGAATTGAAAGAGAAGGAAGAAT
>JAYMSP010004372.1:0-16419 GCA_036897095.1 Plantago elongata
TAATACTCTTTTCAAATTTTTGTCAATAAAAACTATTTCTCAAAAACTGGTGGGTTTCTGATATTTAAATTCAGAGAGCGGAAGACATAAGATTGTACTTTGCAGTAGCAAATCTTGTGTGTTTGTGTTATGCTGGATTGTAAATACAGAATAGTAAATAACACAACAAGTATAGTGGTATCTAGAGGTGGCGTAATCCTCCAACTAGTCCACTTCTGCCATTCTGAGACCTGGAAGTCACTAGAGCAGACAATTGAGTTCTCTTTACAATATATGTCCTATTCTAAGATCCCTACAAAAAGATGGTTCCTAACCAAATGTTCCCCCTGAGTTGTTCCATAGCTCCTACAGTCAAGTACTTCCTGTACTCAAGATAACCTTGGAGCTATTCATTGATTTCCCAAATAAAGTACTTCATGTACTCCATGCCTTTATGGTGTTAGTTATAAGTGGATTGTCAGTAAAGCTTCTCGTATAACTTTTCAGCTATATTTTCAGAGAGCTTAGAAGAGATTACACTACTTGATACAATATTTCAATGTATGGTAGGTTCTCTTTTACTGACCCAAGTAATTGGTATTCGCTATGGAGAATGAGCTTCAAAAAGGGTATCTGAAAGTTCAACTCTTTCTAGAATAACAATCTCTTGTTATAGGTCCAGGACACTTAGAACTAATTGTGATTCCTCGAGCATGTTAGTCCAATAGACAACTTGGAGAATGGTAGTGAGATGCTTGAGAGAATACTTTGCTTGGTAAGTAGATATGAACGTAGTTCATTTGTGTATTTAGCTTTTAAATGGTAATATTTATAGATGAATATGAGAGTCATTTGAATAGTATCCGTTAGACCTTCTCAAAATTCAATCCGTTGATATCTCGAAATGAGTACTCCAAAGTCCCTTTCTCATTTTTCAGAGAGGAATATGCATTGAGTGACTTTTTATCCGGTGTAATTAATGCATCTTACTATTTCTTGTCCTGTAGTCTTCATGGACACATGAGCCTTTCTGAAAGCTAGCATGCTCCTGAACTCAGTGATGTCATATGTTCAAAGACTTTTTATTTGCAATATATGCACTATACAATATGCTTTCTGATAATAGTCTATCTGAGGAGACTTAACCTTATGTCTTCAAAAACTTGTGCAATCTTCAGTCTTCAAATCTTCGATTAAAATCCATTGCTAGGGTCCTTCTTCATGGCCTTCTTCGAAATATAAAATTACATTCAGAGACCTAATAATCCAATTACAAGTTTTACAAGACTAACATACTAAGTGATTTTCTCTTATACAATGTTCAAATGAACTAAGATTACTGGTCACCTTTTTGTACTAAGATAAGTTATATGGTGATAAAAAATACAAACATATATTACTAACGAATTCCCCCTTTTTGATCAGTCTACCATGACTATCTTCAATGTCCTATTACAAACATGGAAGTAAAAACAATCCACCACTTAATTATTTCTAATGATATTCAATCAGTTAATTAAGTGCAGAAAGTAAACATAAACCAAATCACAAGAAATGATCTTTAATGACAAGTTATCTTATATAGAGTATGATCATCAACCAAAGCAATACAGAATGAGAGATAACTTTTATAAATATTGAGCAATGAAGATCAATTCAGCAAAGTGTTACAAAACTAACTCAGTGAATTAGGACAGCAGAAGAGTCTAAGCTCCAAGTAAGACATCCTAAAATACTAGTCTTTGGTTCAAAAAGCACAAGTTCTTCAGCAACCTATCTGGATCATCTGATCTAGTCATCAACCTTCTTGCAGTCTTCAACATATTCATAGGAAAGCCTTTTGACTGAGAGCTCTGTCTTTTTGGCTAATCCACAAAGGTCCTTGTAAGTCTTGGTAGGGTCATTATTTTTCTGTACAAAGAGCTTGACCCAGTAGTACTTGCCTCATTCCCATGCATGGTCTACCTTAAGCTGAGATAACTCATGATGCTGATAGATTATCTCAAGATATGCAATGTCATCCATATACTCATCAACAATCATATAGAAGGATTGGTGGGATTTAACACCTAACTTATTCTTCTTGATATAGGTACCATCCATTTTATGAATTTTATGTACATCATCAGGCCTTGGATAAGCACATGTAAAGTCATGTGGCTTTTTCATAGCCTTAGTCCTTTTCTGAACTTCAAAGTCAAGCCATACCTTGTTTGATTCATCAGTAAGGGCTTATTAGTTCTCCATGCCATCATCTGATTTTAAATAGGAGTTGGAAACTTTTTGTTTAGCAATAGGTGCTTTAGCTCAAATATCAAATATCCATACTGGAGATGTATGCATCTGTAGGCTAATTGACTGTCATCAGTCTTGACATACTCAATCTGGACAACAACTGGCCTTTCTTCCTGTTCTTTCTCTTGAACTCTGCAAACTGAAGATCCCCCCGCCTTTTTCTATTCAATCCTTTCTCCAGTGAAAGTTCTTCATCATTATGGGAGTAGTGCTGGAAGATCCACCTGGTATCGACTTGGTATTTCTAGAAGCAGTTTTGGCAGTAATAGTGTCTGACAGCAAAAGGAGGTTTAGGGAAGCTACCCACTTTCCTTCTCTTCGTAAGTGTATGCTCATCAGTGTCAGTCTCATCATCATTGAAGTTTTGAACTGGCGACTTACATGAATCCTGACCTTTTCCTTCTTCGTTCTCTTCTGGTTCAAAAGGCTTCTCTTCAGTTGTCACAAGGGCCTTGGAACCCCTTGTGATCACACTTCTCAACCTTGTTGTAACTCTGGGTTCAGCAACCAAGAGTTGTTCAGAATGAAGGTCCCTTCTAGAACATGACTTGTTGAGGGAGGTACTTGTTTTCTCTTCCTGTCTTTGACTTTCTGGGCCACAGTGTTCTCTTCCCTCATAGTCATGAGTGACGGACTCAAACTGGCATAAGAGTGAGAGAGTGACTCAAAGTTGGTTTGCAGATTTTTGTGAACCAGGACTAACTTCTGGACTCATGCCTTGAGCTCTTGATTCTCTTTGAGGAGTAGCTCCTCCTTTTGATTTAGCTCTTCAAGTGGACGGTAGATGGCTTCTGCTTTCTGAGTGGCATAATATGCTTCCTCTAGTGACTTGTTGACATTGTCCTTATCTCAGACCATGCCTAGATCTTTCTGTGATAAGGCAATGCTAGTGGCTCTATGCAGCTAGAGCTTAGCAACTGGCTTGAGGTCAGATGGGACAGATGCAAGTACCTGGGAGTCTTCTTCAATAATCTCAGATCGCAATTTTGCAAACACAACACTTCTTCCTACAAATTTGCCATCTCTGGAAGTGATGGCTGGTGATGAGAAGATATGTGGAGCAAGAAATTCTCTCTTGTAGTGTGAGAGGAGTATTGCATCTTCTTCTGGAGCCAAGTTCTGTGTCTCATCATCATCGGTGATCACATAGATATCATCATCCTGATCAATGGAGTCGAGCTCAGCAACCATTTTGCATTTTCCCTAGGCGTTGCTTTTCTCAGATGATCATATATTAAGCCTCTCTGATCCAGCCTTACCATTATGCTCTGTATCGTATGTCACTAGAGTGTCAAAATTTGCAGCCGTGGCATCGATGTCTTTCTTCAATTGTACCTTTTCAGCAAGGAGTTCCCTCTCCTTTGCACTTGGCCTCGATCTTCAGTAATCGGGCTTCGTTAGCTTCAATCATAGACTAGTACTCCTGATTTAACTTTCTTTCTTCTTCCAAAATTTCCTTGAGTTTTGTAACTCGAATTTCAACGGCTTTGAGGTCTTCTTGTAAAGCAACCTGTTGATTTTGGTCTTGTAAAACTTGTTGGTTTTGTTGGTCTGCTGGTGGTGGTGATTTTGATGATGATGGTGGGTCTCTCTGAGTAGAGTCTGGAGTAGGTGAAGTCCCTGTTCCTGCACCTCCTTGTGCTATACCACTAGTCCCTGGTGCAGGCCAATCATCGTGTTTATCATCAGATGGGTTGTTATCACCTCCTTCAGGATGTTCAGATGAAGTGTCAGCATAATTCTCATCAGATTCCTCTTCTTCATCCGATACCAGATTGATTACAATGGGAAGTGCCGAGTCATAGGTTGAAAAAAGACCAGCTCAGACCAGTACGGTTAAAATAATGAACCGGCACATAAATTGAGCGGGCTTTTGCGGGCTGTTCTGGCTTGGCCCGGCCTGAGTCACACCTCTATCTTGGGGTCGGTTTGTAATTATCTGTAGTATGGAAATAGATATTCTAATAGGTCCACCTCGTTGCTGCCGATTTCTCTACTCTCTCTCGCAAAATGACATATTAAAAGGCAGTAGCCTGTAATCTTTCTAAAACTCACCTCCCAAAGAGAGAAATACCCTTCTTTTCTGTTCTTTATATATATACACTCCAAACCAAATAGATGCAGATAGAAACCCATTTCTACTACTACAATAATTGACTTACAGAGAAGTTTTCAAGATGTGTGGAGGAGCTATAATTTCCGATCTTTTACCACCGGTGAGCAGCCGATCGTCAAGGAAGGTAACCGCAGACTTGCTTTGGGGCAGTGGAGCTTCAGATCTGAAGAAAAAGAGGAATCATGCCAACTATCACTCCAAACCTGCCAGATCTGCTCTTGTTATTGATCTTGATGATGATTTCGAAGCCGATTTCCAGGATTTTAAGGATTTTTCTGATGATGAAGGTGTCCTTCCTCATGTCACCAACCATTTCGCTTTCTCTGCTACCAAGACTTCTGCTGTTAAAGGTATTATTCATTCGTAGTCAGTTTGGCATAGAACTGAGTTATCTCTATTCGAAGAGTTTTTTTTTTGCGGTTTGCTAAACAGTCGGTCATTCATTGCCTTTTTAACTTTATTTTTCAACGTTTTGCTTATTCATTTGGTTTAAGTTTAAAAGTTCTTGTTTTTTTTTTTTTTGAGGTTATTTATTTAGGTTTTCTCTTTTTTAATTTATTTATTCTATCAAGTAGATTTCATTTATTAGATCAATTTTTAACCTATATGATATTTCTTGTATTGATTAGAATTAAATGAATAGTTTTGGAAAGGGTTGTTTGATGTAAGGCTGATTTTGGGTGAAATTTAGGAATGATTGTGGGGTTTCTTAATTTTATTTATCATAGTATCATTAATCAAGTAAGTCTCTTTTGGAAATCAAAAAAAAAGTAAGTCTCTGTTATCTTTATCACTAATCATAGTATCACTAATTTCAGATAATTCAGATCGAGTCACCTTTGCCGTTCCAAACAGAAAAAAGATAATTCAGATTTGTTTAGTTCTGTATCAATAAGATCAATTCAGTTCAGTTCTCTTCTTTAATTTGGATGTATCTATCATGTATGTTTGGCTGACAATAAAAATTAACTAAACCACGAAACCAGGTCTTAGTTGTTGTTTTTAACCTTGTTTATGCCAAATAGCTGTTTGGCCAAGAACTAAAGTTCGGATCAAAACACCCAAATTTTTACAAAACTCAATGTGTTAATCCTATACCAATCACTATTATCTAATCTGTGCTTTTTTTTTTTTTTCGTTTTCAATTATTAGAGATGTAATCATTTCTCATATTTCTTTATCTTGGGGGAAGGAAGCTCTACTTCTGTAAGGCGAAAACATGAAGTAATGATTTACACGTTTCTTAATTCAGTAATTAGCTGTTGGTTTGCGATTGTTTATTTAATTGGCATTCTCTGCATCTCGTCTGAAATTGAAAGGTTGTAGGTGCATGTATGTGGTATTTGGTCAACTTCTTTCTTGTTAGGAAACTTGAGTTTTAAAATGATGTAGGTTGGTTAATTTTTGTGATATAATCATAATATCTTATATTTAACATCCTATGAAGCTTTGGATCTATATTTTAAGTTATGAGCCGGCAGGTTTAAATTCGTTCTCTGCTATATATATAGGTAGCAAGCCTGCAGAGACTTCAGAATCTGATGATGATACTGAAAAGTCTTCCAAGAGAAAGAGGAAGAACCAGTACAGGGGAATCCGACAACGTCCATGGGGAAAATGGGCTGCTGAGATTCGTGATCCGGGGAAGGGGGTTCGGGTTTGGCTTGGAACGTTTAATACTGCTGAGGAAGCTGCACGAGCTTATGATGCTGAGGCTCGAAGAATCAGGGGCAAGAAAGCGAAGGTCAATTTTCCAGAAGATGCCCCTACCCCTGCCTCAAGGCGTACTGTGAAGGTCAAATCGAATCCTGAGACTTTTCAGCCTAATGCTGCCCAAGTTATGAGTTTCGACCATTTAAACAATGAAAGCTATGATTTTGGATTCATGGAAGAGAAACCACAAATCGAGCAGTGTAATCCTCCTCCAACTGCTGATGCCGGGATAAAACCCTTGACCCCCACTGATTGCAGCAACTACTACTTTACTTCTGACCAAGGAAGCAATTCGTTTGATTGCTCAGACTTCGGTTGGGGTGAAAATATCAAAACACCAGAAATTTCATCTGTTCTTTCAGCTGTTGTTGAGGATGAACCAGCTCAGTTCACTGAGGAGTCTAACCCAGCCAAGAAAGTGAAAACAAATCCAGAGGAATTTGTCCCAGTTGATAATACATTTGACTCCCAGATGAAGCTTTTTCAGACGCCTTTTCTTGACAGCAACTGGGATGCTTCCATGGATGCCTTCCTGAATGGTGATAATAACACCGTGGATGGTGCAAATGGAATGGATTTTTGGTCTTTTGATGATGTTACAGCTTTGATGGGCGGTGTCTACTAAGGCAGCGTCATAACCCGTATGTGTAAATAAGGCTGCATGTTAGTGCCCCTTTTTACTGCTTTGTTTGCACTTAAACAAGAATAAGAGCATGGTAATTGTTTAATGATATTTTGGGTTGCTATTCTAGGTGTGTTTTGTCCATCATGATCGAGCTTGGTGAAGGATGAAGCTGGTATATGCTGAAAGCCATGGATGCTCTGTTCTGAGAGACTCGGGTTAATGAGCTGTACATAGGTTAGGTTTTGAATCGGGTTTTATGGAGACTGTATTGATAATGGAGTTGTGTTTGTATGGGGTCATTTTAACTATTTTCACCAAAACTCAAAATACTTTATTTATATTACTATGTTGTGTGTTTGAATTCCTCTTCTCCATTCTTTTATATTTGAGTGACCATTTGTTTGCATCAAGAGTTTACATGGAAAACCTAAAAGTAGTGTTCTCAATCCTGACGAGATCATGTGCGATTATGTTATCTCGGTGGTTATAGCACTTGGGTCATAGCATCCCGGGCTTGGTGGGATATAAGTTTATCTAAAAGGGGAGTTTGGTAGATAATTTCTTGTCCCTAAACACTCGTCAGTTTGTTTATTTCACTATTTGCTTGAACCTTCATTTTCATCCCTATGAGTGGTAATTTGAGTTGCGGAGATATGTGAAGGTGATATTTTGTGGACTAGATTAATCAACAAAACAATGAATTTGCTACTTGTCAACAAAAAGACACGGTTGGTAGGTGAAGCTGCAAAACTTTGCACTTGTTAGGCCTGAGTATTATATTTCTAATAGGAAAGAAAGCTAGTTGCCAACTTGCTTCAAATTGGAAGAGAAGAGATGAGATTAGGTAAAATATTACCACTGGCAGTCATTTATTTAATTTGCAATAATCGATAGTAGTAGGCAAGTAGCTAACAAAGTTGGGAGAGTTTGAGTTGGTACAACGACAATGGAAAGTATATGGTTGAGTAATCCGCGTAAACTGTAAATTAACACCTTATCTCTTACTTATTAAAGTTTAATCTTATCTCTTACTTATTAAAGTTTAATAAGAATTCAAGCCAATCGTCCGGACCTCTCCCCAATGCAATCCATATTTATCTTCTTTATCTTTTGCAAGGTCCCAATCTGAAGAGAGCGAGGGCAAAGCGATGGACACGGAGTGGCCCGGAGGGTCCGGAGTATATACAGTACTAAAATAATGTATATGTTATGTTGCACCTGAAAAATAATTAAAAAAATTGAAACGAAACTTAAAATTGAATGTATTATATGGCATATAGTTTTATGTAAAAAATTTAAATGAATATATGACGATCTTCAAGGAGAGTTATAGATGGAGTTGTGTATTGGTAAAAAAAATAAAAAATACTCCAACCAATTTAATCATATTGGGTCCCAACGTTCAACAAGCCTAATCAAGAAATAGCACAAAGTTGGGGAATCCATTTCTATGCCCCGGCTGTTAAAAAGTGGTGTAGAAAAAACCTTGCTAAGTGTATGTTATCATAGAAGAGTGGTGCTCTTGATTAGTGTTGATAATGTCAAAGAGAGTTAATGCATGTATGCTCTTTTTTATCTTCATTATCTTTGTAGTTGGTTACATCTCTGTATTGGAGATGCAATAGCTAGTCTGATTCTTAGAATGTTGTATGACTGGAGTCATTTTAGGAGGTTGTACTTATATAGTATATCTTTTTATTGGTATGGTTACACAAAGAATAGTTGCTTCAGCATAAGGAAGTAGTAGTGTCTTATGTAGCATATACAGTGGCATTTTGTTTGAATGTAGCTATTTAACTCCTTCGAAGCAAGTTCAATGTTACATTGTCCTTCTCTCAACCTTCATCTATACTTTGCACTGCATGGACTTTTGCACTGCATGGACTCTGGGGTTGTATATCAATTATTCATAGTATGGAGAGGTGCTTCCCAGTGACTTTAGAAAAGCTCATAGACTTTCTATATGGAGGAAAGAAAGAATGCAAGATCTCTACAATGAATGGATTAGCAAGGTTGCATCAGGCACTTTGCAATGTGGCAAGCCAGTTTGGTTCAAATATGGTCGAAGATGGATTGCTATGAGACAAGATCGAAGATGTGAAAGTTTCAGTTTGGCAGCTCGCATAGCAATTAGTGACTGTTTGGTATGCGATTTGAATCGGCAAAACCCAATTCAAATTGATATTTTTATATACAAAACTGTAAATTTAAATTATATTTTGTCAATTCAAATCGCATATCAATCCGTCCGTAGAACTTTGGAGACTCTTTTGCGGCTTCTTTTGTATTTAAGCCTCATTGTTTGGATCTTGTTTCTCCAAACAGCTTTTGGTAGATAAGTTAATTGGTTTGTAATGCTTAACTTTGCTTTCAAGCCTCCTTAACTTAGTATAGGTATAGTCGTATAGAGTAATAGGTTGGTCTTTTGGGGTACTATTAGTGTCGCGTAGTTAGCGATAAGTTAGTTTGCAATTTGCGGTAGGTAACTAAAGATACATTTACTTTGTCTGGGTATTTTCTTTTATATAGGAGCTGGTCTCCACTCTATTTTATTTTGGATAAATACTTCATATGATCAACCTGCATGTTCAATTACAAGTCCACGAAGCCATAATGACTGCAACGTGAAAATTGAACATAGTCTC
Source organism: Plantago elongata (assembly GCA_036897095.1). Taxonomy (NCBI): domain Eukaryota; kingdom Viridiplantae; phylum Streptophyta; class Magnoliopsida; order Lamiales; family Plantaginaceae; genus Plantago; species Plantago elongata. The sequence goes on from JAYMSP010004372.1 coordinate 9,374, forward strand.
CACAAGAAAGGCCTCTAGTGGTCTAATCTATAAGGCCAGAACCTTATAGATTATTTTATGTAAATTATGTAAATTATTTTATTCCACACTCCAAAGCAAAAGTCCTAAGCAATGGTAATAATTGCCCTCCTGGTCTAATAGCCTCGGATGTGAAGAACCTGCGCGAGTATTTATTAAAAGGGAGGTTAGAACCTTAAGATTCGGTTTTTGCATGAGGTCAGACTGGTTAGGAGACTTTACTCAAAAGAGATTGAAGTTCTACTCTGTATAAGGATGTAATAAAGTTCGTAAGTAGGTTTAAGTTTATGTGACATACCATTAACATGGAAATGTGTGCATTATTTATAGACTTCTTTCCTAAAGGGGAGGAACTCACTATAGATTACGCGAAGTGGAAGGATAGGATTGAGCCCGAAGGCCTTATTAGGCCCATGGACCGGATGAAGTCATTGCCTATTTCCCTTTTAGGCTATCAAAGGTAGATTAGTCATTTTGGAGGAGAAACTAAATGGTAGCCCACAACTTTTGGGTCGGAGTATCATCTGAAGAGAGAGACTCGGATGAAGATCTCCAAGGACAATAGTTCTAGTCTCCCATAATTCATTATGATTTTGGTCACTTGGTTTCCTTTGGTCGGGTGGGTTGGTCTAATGATGATCACGGTCGGACCCGTATAGGGGTGATCATAAAATTCGAAATTCAAAAATCTGGTCCAAATATATGACGATCTATGCTAAGAGACACAGGTTGGATGGTCAAGCTCGTAACATCATCATTCGATCAACTCCGAAGCATATACATTGCAAACTGTGGTGTGCAAAAATGGCAAAAGTTGCCTGGCAACTAATTGAAGAAAATTTTGCCGGAACTGAGAAAATCAAGGAAAAAAAGTTCGAAGTTCTAAAATTGATGTTCCAAAACTTCAAACAGGGTCCCACTGAAACTCTGGAAGAACTTGATTTTTGGTTTACTACTCTCATGAGTGATATGGATGCACTTGTTGAAAGTGACATATACTCAAATTCTGAGAAGGTGAAAATCATCGTCATAAGTTTGAACCAAAATTAGGAACAAATCCAATATTTATACTTTAACCAGGGAATGCCACAAATCACTCCAGTGGAACTCTTTTCATATTTAGCCACTGTAAATTATGAGACAACCCAACGAGGATTGGCTGCAGCTGAAAAGTTGCAGAGTGTTGCTCTAGTTACCCAAGGTACATTTGAAAGGAAGGATACCAAGGAAGTGTCTAAAGAAAATGCTCTTGTTGTGCAGCACATGAAGAAACATGTGAGCCAAGAGATAGAAAGGAGAAAATCAAAAGAGAAGTTGAAAAAGCATCTCGGCGCAAACTACCATAAATACAAGAACATCCAAATGAACAACTCTCTGAACAATCCTGCTCAAAAAGTTGTTAGTATTGAAGTTGCTAAAATCAGAAATGACATATGCTTCTATTGTCAGAAACCCGATCACTTCAAACGTGGTTGTCCTACTTTTAACAAGCTTAAGACGGGTGACAAAAGAGAGAGACGAACTTTCAAAAGAACTCAGAGGGCCTTGCTCACTGAAGAGAGAAAGAAGATACAAATTCAACTTGATGCTCTGTATATTGAGTCGGATTCTGAAGATGAGGATTCAGAAGACTCAAAATTACCCTCACCAGAATTGTGTGGGATTACTCACGATGTAATCAACTTTGGCCAGAAGAAGAATGATATGTGTGGAGTTGCTCATAGGTCCCGACATCTCCAACATTGAGAATGCCTTATGGTTGATGAGGTAATAAACACATCACAATTCTTGTACTACGAAAGTGATGATGACGGCATTAAGGATTTGGAATTGGTCAAGATTGAACTGGATCGATATGAGAGAATTTTTGGTTGATGAGTGAAAGATCAAAATTCTGGAAGAATGCAAATAAACTCTTGAAAAAGAGATTTCTAATTTGACCAAGATATCTATGATAAAGGACGCTGAAATAGCATCTCTGAAGTCTCAGATATCGGAGAATGAAAATTCTCATGAGCTAGCCTTGAATGAGCTAAATGAGAAGTTGAAGCTTTTTCAATCTGAAAATGATGAACTCAGAAAGAAAGAGGTTTCTTTCAAATTATTTGTCAAAGCTAGTGACACTCTCACGGAGGTTCAATCTTATTTGAGAGACCCTTCTGAGAAAGGAGGACTTGGACTTGACGTCCAATCAAGTAGCTCCACTCCTCTGAAAAAGAGTTATGGAAGGTTGACCTTTGTAAAAAGTCAACTGAAAGGTTCCAAATAAATCTACAACATTGGTTAGAAAGCTAAGGTTCTTGACAAAGGTAAACCAGTTGCTACCAAACCTTTGAAGGAACAACAAGTCCCAAAGAAATGTGTGGAAAAGGTTTCTGAAAAGAAACATGATCCTTCAACTTGTGATCATCCACAATGTTGTATCACTAGGAAGGGAAGCATTGATGGTCTTGGCGTATTTCCTAATGTATCATTCTATGGATATAGGGATGATGCAGAAACTAGTGAGGCTGCTGAAAAACATGTTCAGAAAGTCGATGGTGCTCGAAATGGTATTGGCTATCGTGCTATAGGAAAAATCCTAATGCAACAATATAAGGAAGGACAAGAACTATGGTGGAAAGCTAGAATTGCTTATAACAATTATCAGAAGTGGAAGCCATCCCAAGCCACTGAAATACTGAATGTCAGGGGTAGAAGAAACTTGGCTAATAAGACTAAGCTTGCTGAAAAGCAAACTCAGAAACCTGACAAGTTTCGAAGCCACCACGAGGAACACGAAGGAATACTCGAAGAAGGAAGATCGATCTGAGATCCAATGATTCTAGAATTTTCCTTATGTTCCAAGTAGACAAATACCTACTCCTAAGAGATTCATTCAGAAATGGATTCCCATAGGAAGAACGTTTAGTCTAAGTGGTTCTGTTTCTGAAGCACGGATCTAACTCCTGTTTCATGTTCTGTGCAGAACGCGTCATGGACTATAACTCAATGGCTATTTGATAGTGGATGCGGGAAGCACATGACAGGAGACAAAGCAAACTTGGTTGATTACAGGGTATGTAATATTGGACCAAATATCAGGTTTGTTGGAAGATAATTAAATCCTTCTATAGGATTTGGCACCGTCAAATTGGGATCCCTTACAATCTCTGACGTATTACATGTTAAAATTTTGAAATATAATCTTCTAAGCATGAGCCAGTTTGCAGATAGAGGATATTCGATGAAGATAAAATCGAAATTCTGCAAATTGATTGACAATGAGTCAAAGCAGACAACTGAAGAATGTCACATGGTGAGTCAATCAGGTCACATTGAAGAACACTGGTTATGGCACAAGAGAATGAGTCATTTGAATTTCAAAGATCTGAACAAACTTGCCAAGAAAGAGTTAGTGGTTGAATTACCTAAAACAGCATTTAGAAAGGATGGTGTCTGCTCCGCTTGTCAATTGGGGAAACAATCCAAAACTTCTTTCAAGTCCAAAACCTGACATTCATGTGTTAGACCAGTGCAACAATTACACATGGATCTTTTTGAATCATCTGTAACTAGTTATGTAGGCAAGAAATATGGTCTAGTTGTTGTAGATGATTTCTCTAGGTTTACCTGGGTTGTCTTTCTGGAACAAAATTCTGATGCTAGGGTGGAGATACCTGTAATGACCGCAAATTTTACTACGTGTCCGAGAATTAATTTAATATTAATTTTATTATTTCGCATGAAAAAAAATATTACGTAAATGGATTAGGTCGAATGTAGAATTTTAACGCCGAGCAGATTTGACGTTAAAACGAAATTTAGTTATTTTTTAATAAAATAATAATAAAAATAATAAAATAAAAATTATTTATTTTATTTTTCCTATGGCTCGAGAACGACTTGAAAAGTGTCCGAGAATCGATTTTCCATTTTTCCGGATTTTATTTGCGAGTCGTTTGGAAGCCAGAAGAATCCAGTTATATATAATGGTAAATGTACCAGAATAACCTTGGCCCCTTCTTTTCCCTTCTTCTCATTAAGGGCAGAATGGTCATTTTAGACCCTTTCTTCCCCAAATGGAATGAACAGCATGTTCTTTCTTTCACGTGAAGCCACCATTTTTTTTCTTCCTTCTTGCTCGAACCGTCCGCCATTCTCCCCGATTCTCGAAGAAACTGACACCGCCATTTCTTCCTTCCATGCTAAGCTAGCCGCTGCGGGAAAACCCCGAATTACCCCCCACCGCCATGGAGAGGCGGCCGGAAAATACCTATAAATAGATCCCCATCTCCAGTCGAGTTCTTCGCCTCCGTACCTCCTCCATCTTTCGATTCACCAACACCACTTCCTCCTGTTCGTTCTTTTCCTCCTCCCCGCTCTCCATCTCCGTTCTCCGCGCCTCACTCCACCTTGCACCACCGCCACCCGCCACACCTACCTACCGGATTAGAGTCGTCGCGCGCGATCAATTCCGGTTAGTGCCCTTTCCTTCGATTATAATCGGAGCTGGGACAGGTACTGTGTTTGATTCAGTTCTTGATAAACTCGAACTGATTAGTCGAATTTGGGCAGTGCCCTGTTTTCCGTTCCTCCACCCTTATCCAGTTTCATTCTCTTCGATCGTGAATCAAATCCACCTTCTCACGGTTAGTATTCTCCTCTCCTGCGATTTAATTTGGGGTTGGGTTCGTATTTATTGATTCTTGCATAAATTGAACTATGAACTTGTGTTAGAGTGTGTAGTCGATGTTTGTGTCACTGTCAGGCTGCTCTATTCTTGCTATGCTGCTATTTGTATGTGGAAGTTCAAATCTTCTTCATGTTTTGCAATTTTCATAATTAATATGTTAGTATAATTAAATGGTGCTCTGCCTTCTTGCAAATTGTGATCGACTGGCCGTCGATTATTAGGTGGTTTATTTGGTTCCACTACAAACTGCACACTGCCTAGTCTGTATCTAAGTTGAACTGTTCATGATAGTGAATTACCCTGTATTGGTTAACTGTAATAGTGTGAATTTAGTAATGTCCACATCGAGCCCAACTAAGGCTGCCTTGAGTCTGAGTTGGAATCAATTGCTGTTGCTATGTGTTAGGCGTACTGTATGATGATTCGTGTCTGTTGCGAGTACTTGGCTGTTGTCTGATTCTTTGGGTAGTGGAATTTTGTGTCTATATGTGGTTCAGTTTATGTGCGAATTGTTGTGCGCTGCTAGCTGTGAGTGTCTTACTACCTTCTGCAAATACTTTCTTTTTTTGGTATTGAACTTTGTTGGAATTGGTTAAGGAACTGGTCTATTCTTCAAAGCCTCTTGTTTGTGCGGATTCCGTATTACCTTTTGGTTGAATATTTTCAAAATCTGGCCTGAATACGGTCTCATTCTGAAATATGAAGCTCGTTTTGTTCACCTAGTTGATCTCCTAACTTGCTATTGAAAGTATTCATGGCGTTTGGAACCTTTGGGCATATCTTTTTAACGGTTAAGCTTGAGTAATTTTTATGTTGATTTAATTGGTACAATCAAACTTAAGGAGTTGTTTATAGTAGACCCAACTTCCAGTTAGAGTTGAACCAATTCTGGACTTTTCATGGTAGATAGTGATGTATGTAGTTTCGTGGACCGAGTCTTAACAAATGCTTAATGATTCCGTGATCAAATTATTGATTTGCAAGTTTCTATTACTGTAACAATTGAGTAAGCTAGAAGTGTCTCTTTATGTGTATGCATCTGGAATAAGGCTGGTAATACTCCTTTAGTTTCATTTGTTGTTGCGTCGTCTGTGTTGAGTCCACCTGTTATGTGCGTGTCTGGTATTGTGCTACTGTGGGGTATTGCTATCTGTTGGTCAATCTGTTATTGATAACTGCCTTGCCGGAAGCGCGTGTGCTAAATGGTATGTCGCGGGTAGGTTACCCGTATTTCTATCAATAGTATAATAGGAATGCTTGTTGCGCTGTATATGTGTTGTCCTGTGCCTACCTGTTTATCAGCATCTTACTGTTTACTATGCGCATAGGTTATGCGTTTGAAGTTGATTGAGAATGATGTGTATTTATTAGAGTGCGGAACTAGCTGCGAAGACATGTATTAGAGGAGCTTAAGCTGATGACGGAGGAAGATGTTGAGTAATAATCAAAATGCTAGGAAGTAGTACTATATATAGGAAATACGGAGAAACTTGTATAAGTGTTTAAATACGAGCAATGTACTGTGTAAATGCTCTAAAAATTGTTGTAGTCGGAATCTGATTACTGTTAGTTGTAACGAACTTCTGTTAGGTTAGAAATTTATATATGATTTCGATTTCTAAGGTTGTATACGAAGAAATGCATATGGAAATAATAGAGTTAACTAGAGATTAATGAATTATTTTCCTGGTTGTTACTGCTTGCTCTGATTGCTATTGGGGGGAAATTTTACGGGTATTTTATAATTATTCTTATGTAAAAGCTAAGCAGCATTGTCCGTTTATCAGGATTACGAAGTTATGTAGCTTACGAAGATCAACCAAGGTGAGTGATAACTGGCTTTCGGCATCTGGCCCTGGGAAAGTTTGCTACTGTTCATTCCCCTCATTTCATTCCTGTTTCTGTTTATCTATCTAACTATCTAACACTGTCTGCAAATATCCGATGACGACGACCAACTCCGACTCGTCTACCTATTTAGTTGACTAATTGTATCACTGTAGACGACCTATATTAGGATACCGTAACTATTGACTCAAACTGAGTTACTAGCTTGTACTGTACACTGAAACCTTGTTACTGATTCCCGATATCAACCCTGATATTGTTTACTGATCATGTCACTGATACTGTTACTGATCCGTTTACGGATACTGTTCCTGATCCTGTTCACTGAATAGGTTCCTGTTACTATACTACATTTGCATATTGCCCCTGACCTATTGTTCTTCATGCATAGCACGAAAACTGTTTTACTGAAAAGCAACCACACACTGTTTTACTGAAAAGCAACCACACACTGTTTTACTGAAAATTTGGGAAACCGTACTGGTCGACATTGTCGACATACTGT